>JAGIQG010000022.1:48154424-48352069 GCA_024679065.1 Sphyrna mokarran | reverse complement strand
GATTCACACTCATTTCCCCAGGACACAGAGCTGGTGCTGGATGGTCAGTTCCCCAGTGTCCAGGGCTCAGGGATTCACACTCATTTCCCCAGGACACAGAGCTGGTGCTGGATGGTCAGTTCCCCAGTGTCCAGGGCTCAGGGATTCACACTCATTTCCCCAGGACACACAGCTGGTGCTGGATGGTCAGTTCCCCAGTGTCCAGGGCTCAGGGATTCACACTCATTTCCCCAGGACACACAGCTGGTGCTGGATGGTCAGTTCCCCAGTGTCCAGGGCTCAGGGATTCACACTCATTTCCCCAGGACACACAGCTGGTGCTGGATGGTCAGTTCCCCAGTGTCCAGGGCTCAGGGATTCACACTCATTTCCCCAGGACACACAGCTGGTGCTGGATGGTCAGTTCCCCAGTGTCCAGGGCTCAGGGATTCACACTCATTTCCCCAGGACACACAGCTGGTGCTGGATGGTCAGTTCCCCAGTGTCCAGGGCTCAGGGATTCACACTCATTTCCCCAGGACACAGAGCTGGTGCTGGATGGTCAGTTCCCCAGTGTCCAGGGCTCAGGGATTCACACTCATTTCCCCAGGACACAGAGCTGGTGCTGGATGGTCAGTTCCCCAGTGTCCAGGGCTCAGGGATTCACACTCATTTCCCCAGGACACGGAGATAGAACATAGAACATAGAACATTACAGCACAGAACAGGCCCTTCGGCCTTCGATGTTGCGCCGCCCAATATAAAAAGCAATGACCCTCCAAACTAAACCATTCCCTTCTCTTCCATATACTTATCAACTAACCTCTGAAATGCCACCAAACTTGGCGCATCTACAACTGCTGCAGCCAGGGCATTCCACTCCCGAACCACCCTTTGGGTAAAGAACCTACATCTGGTATCTGCCCTATAACTATCACCCCTTAATTTAAAGCTGTGTCCCCTCGTGCTAGCTTTCTCCATCCTAGGAAAAAGGCTATCACTGTCCACCCTATCTAAACCTCTAATCATCTTATATGCTTCAATAAGATCCCCTCTTAGCCGCCTCCTTTCTAACGAAAACAACCTCAAATCCCTCAACCTCTCTTCATAAGACCTGCCCTCCATACCAGGCAACATCCTGGTAAACCTCCTCTGTACCCTCTCCAATGCCTCCACATCTTTCTTATAATGTGGGGACCAGAACTGCACACAATACTCCAAGTGCGGCCGCACTAGAGTTTTGTACAGTTGCAACATGACGTTGCGGCTCCGAAATTCAATCCCCCTACCAATAAAAGCTAAGACTCCATATGCCTTCTAACAACCTTATCGACTTGACTGCCTACTTTCAGGGATCTATGCACAAATACACCAAGATCCCTCTGTTCATCAACACTATTAAGAATCCTACCATTAGCCCTATACTCTACACATTTATTATTCCTGCCAAAGTGCATTACCTCACACTTTTCCACATTAAACTCCATTTGCCACCTCTCGGCCCAGCTCTGCAACTTGTCCAAGTCCCTCTGCAAACTATAACACCCCTCTTCACTATCTACCACTCCACCGACTTTAGTGTCATCTGCAAATTTACTAATCCATCCTTCAATACCCTCATCCAGATCATTTATAAAAATTACAAACAGCAGGGGCCCCAAAACAGACCCCTGAGGTACACCACTTGTCACCGAACTCCACGATGAATATCTCCCATCAACCACCACCCTCTGTCTTCTATCTGCTAGCCAATTCCTAACCCAATTAGCTAAATCACCCTCTATCCCATACATCTGCATTTTCTGCAGAAGTCTTCCATGGGCCACCTTATCAAACGCCTTACTAAAGTCCATATATACCACATCAACCGCACTACCCCCATCCACCTCTTTGGTCACTTTTTCAAAAAACTCAATAAGGTTAGTAAGGCACGACCTACCCTTCACAAAACCATGCTGACTATCCCCAATCAATTCATTTCTCTCTAAATAACTATAAATCCTATCCCTAATAATTCTCTCCAATACTTTGCCCACAACAGAAGTAAGACTCACTGGCCTATAATTCCCTGGAAAGTCTCTCTTCCCCTTCTTGAACAATGGGACCACATTCGCTATCCTCCAGTCTTCCGGAACCACACCCGTAACCAACGACGACCTGAAGATCAGAGCCAGAGGCTCTGCAATCTCCTCTCTTGCCTCCCAGAGAATCCTAGGGTAAATCCCGTCCGGCCCAGGGGACTTATCCAACTTCAAACCCTCGAGAATATCTAGCACATCCTCCCTATCTACTTCAATACCTTCCAGTTTGCTACCCTGTACCTCAGTGTTCTCCATAACTACATTTACATCACCCTGCGTGAATACCGAAGAGAAATATTTATTCAGTACCTCTCCAATCTCTTCAGGCTCCACGCACAACTTCCCACTGCTGTCTATGACTGGCCCTAATCTTGCCCTAACCAATCTTCTATTCTTAACATATCTAAAGAAAGCTTTAGGATTCTCCTTAATCCTATCAGCCAAAGTCTTCTCGTGTCCTCTCTTAGCTCTCCTCAATTCACTCTTTAGCTCCCTCCTGGCTAATCTATAGCTATCCATTGCACTAACTGAGCCTTCAAGCCTCATCCTGACATAAGCCTCCTTTTTCCTTTTAACCAGCAAATCAACTTTTTTTCGTACACCAAGGTTCTCTTACTCGACCATTTCCTCCTTGCCTGACAGGGACATACTTATCAAGGACTCGCAGCAGCTGCTCCTTGAATAAGCTCCACATTCCAGATGTTCCCAGTCCCTGTAGTTTCCTAGTCCAATCTATGCACCCTAATTCTCTCCTGATGGCCTCATAATTACCCTTCCCCCAGCTATAACTACTGCCCCCAGCTTCATGCCTATCCCTATCCATCACTAAGGTGAACGTAACCGAATTGTGGTCACTATCACCAAAATGTTCACCAACTTCCAAGCCTAACACCTGGTCTGGCTCATTGCCCAGCACCAAATCCAATGTAACCTCACCTCTAGTTGGCCTATCTACATACTGAGTCAAAAAACCTTCCTGCACACTTTGTACGAAAACTGACCCCTCTAACGAGCTAGAGCTATAGCTATTCCAATCAATATTAGTAAAGTTAAAGTCCCCCATAACAATTACCCTATTACTTTCACTCCTGACCAGAATTGACTTTGCAATCCTTTCCTCAACCTCTCTAGAACTTTTAGGAGGTCTATAAAAGACTCCCAACAGGGTGACCTCTCCTTTCCTGTTTCTAATCTCAGCCCATATTACCTCAACAGACAAGTCCTCATCAAACTTCTTTTCTGTCACTGTGATACAGTCTTTGACTAATAATGCCACTCCTCCCCCCCCTTCTACCTCCTTCTCTACTCCGACTAAAGCATTTGAACCCTGGAACCTGCAACATCCATTCTTGTCCCTGCTCTACCCAAGTCTCTGAAATGGCCACAACATCGAAGTTCCAGGTACTGGTCCAAGCTGCAAGTTCCTCCCCCTTATTGCGAATACTCCTTGCATTAAAGTATACGCATTTCAAACCATGCCCTACCCCACCCGTATGCTGCTGTGTTTTACAGCTTTCCTCTATGACCCCCTTACTCTCATCCCTCTTAGCACCCCAACTACTTAGGATCCCACCCCCCCCGAATCAGTTTAAAGCCCCCTGCATAGCCTTAGCAAATTTTCCCCCCAAGATATTAGTTCCCCTCTGGTTCAGGTGTAGACCATCTCTCTTGTAGAGGTCCCACCTATCCCAGAATGAGTCCCAATTGTTCAGGAACCTGAACCCCTCCCTCCTGCACCATCCCCGCAGCCACGAGTTCAAACATTCCCTCTCTCTATTCTTCTCTAAACTATCCCTTGGCACAGGCAAGAGTCCAGAGATAACCACTCTGCCAGTTTTGGCCCTAAGCTTCCACCCCAACTCCATAAATTTCTGTTTAATATCCCCTTCCCTCGTCCTTCCTATATCATGTGTCCCTACATGAACTATGACTTGTGGTTGACTCCCCTCTCCCTTAAGAATCTTAAAAACCCGATCTGCGACATCCTGGACTCCAGCCCCTGGGAGGCAACACCAGGGCTCAGGGATTCACACACATTTCCCCAGGACCCAGAGCTGGTGCTGGACAGTCAGTTCCCCAGTGTCCAGGGCTCAGGGATTCACACTCATTTCCCCAGGACACAGAGCTGGTGCTGGATGGTCAGTTCCCCAGTGTCCAGGGCTCAGGGATTCACACTCATTTCCCCAGGACACAGAGCTGGTGCTGGATGGTCAGTTCCCCAGTGTCCAGGGCTCAGGGATTCACACTCATTTCCCAAGGACACAGAGCTGGTGCTGGATGGTCAGTTCCCAAGTGTCCAGGGCTCAGGGATTCAACCTCTTTCACTCCAGGACACACAGCTGGTGCTGGATGGTCAGTTCCCCAGTGTCCAGGGCTCAGGGATTCACACTCATTTCCCCAGGACACAGAGCTGGTGCTGGATGGTCAGTTCCCCAGTGTCCAGGGCTCAGGGATTCACACTCACTTCCCCAGGACACACAGCTGGTGCTGGATGGTCAGTTCCCCAGTGTCCAGGGCTCAGGGATTCACACTCTTATCCCCAGGACACAGAGCAGGTGCTGGATAGTCAGTTCCCAGTGTCCAGGGCTCAGGGATTCACACTCATTTCCCCAGGACACACAGCTGGTGCTGGATGGTCAGTTCCCCAGTGTCCAGGGCTCAGGGATTCACACTCATTTCCCCAGGACACAGAGCTGGTGCTGGATGGTCAGTTCCCCAGTGTCCAGGGCTCGGGATTCACACTCATTTCCCCAGGACACAGAGCTGGTGCTGGATGGTCAGTTCCCAGTGTCCAGGGCTCAGGGATTCACACTCATTTCCCAGGACAAGAGTTGGTGCTGGATTCACAGTTCCCCTGAGTCCAGGGCTCAGGGATTCACACTCATTTCCACAGGACACCAGCTGGTGCTGGATGGTCAGTTCCCCAGTGTCCAGGCTCAGGATAACACTCACTTCCCAGGACACGGAGCTGGCGCTGGATGGTCAGTTCCCCATGTCCAGGGCTCAGGGATTCACACTCATTTCCCCAGGACACAGAGCTGGTGCTGGATGGTCAGTTCCCCAGTGTCCAGGGCTAAGGGATTCACACTCATTTCCCCAGGACACAGAGCTGGTGCTGGATGGTCAGTTCCCCAGTGTCCAAGGCTGAAGGATTCACACTCATTTCCCCAGGACACAGAGCTGGTGCTGGATTGTCAGTTCCCCAGTGTCCAGGGCTCAGGGATTCACACTCATTTCCCCAGGACACAGAGTTTTTGCTGGATTCACAGATCCCCTGAATCCAGGGCTCAGGGATTCACACTCATTTCAAAAGGACACACAGCTGGTGCTCGATGGTCAGTTCCCAAGTGTCCAGGGCTCAGGGATTCACACTCATTTCCGCAGGACACAGAGCTGGTGTTGGATGGTCAGTTGCCCTGTGTCCAGGGCTCAGGGATTAACACTCATTTCCCCAGGACACAGAGCTGGTGCTGGATGGTCAGCTCCCCAGTGTCCTGCGCTCAGGGATTCACACTCATTTCCCCAGGACACAGAGCTGGTGCTGAATGGTCAGTTCCCCAGTGTCTTGGTGAGTCTGTGCATAGATCCCTGAAAGTAGGCAGTGAAGTCGTGAAGGTTGTTAAGAAGGTATATGGAGTCTTAGCTTTAATTGGTAGGGGGATTGAATTTCGGAGCCGCAACGTCATGTTGCAACTGTACAAAACTCTAGTGTGGCTGCACTTGGAGTATTGTGTACAGTTCTGGTCCCCGCATTATAAGAAAGATGTGGAGGCATTGGAGAGGGTACAGAGGAGGTTTACCAGGATGTTGCCTGTTATGGAGGGCAGGTCTTATGAGGAGAGGCTGAGGGATTTGAGGTTGTTTTCGTTAGAAAGGAGGAGGCTAAGAGGAGACCTAATTGAAACATATAAGATGATTAGAGGTTGAGATAGGGTGGACAGTGATAGCCTTTTTCCTAGGATGGAGAAAGCTAGCACAAGGGGACACAGCTTTAAATTAAGGGGTGATAGTTATAGGACGGATATCACAGGTAGGTTCTTTACCCAAAGGGTGGTTCGGGAGTGGAATGCTCTGCCTGCAGCAGTTGGACAGTGATAGCCTTTTTTGGACAGTGATAGCCTTTTTCCTAGGATGGAGAAAGCTAGCACGAGGGGACACAGCTTTAAATTAAGGGGTATGAGTTATAGGACGGATATCAGAGGTAGGTTCTTTACTCAAAGAGTGATTAGGGATTGGAATGCCCTGCCTGCAGCTGTTGTAGATGCGCCAAGTTTGGTGGCGTTTAAGAGGTTAGTTGATAAGTATATGGATGAGAAGGGAATGGTTTAGTTAGGAGGGGCATTGCTTTTTTTATTTTGGTCGGCACAACATCGAAGGCCGAAGGGCCTGTTCTGTGCTGTAATGTTCTATGTTCTATGTTCTAGTTGTAGATACGACAGGTTTGGTGGCGTTTAAGAGGTTGGTTGATAAGTATATGGAAGAGAAGAGAATGGTTTAGTTTGGAGGGGCATTGATTTTTATATTGGTCGGCGCAACATCGAAGGCCGAACGGCCTGTTCTGTGCTGTAATGTTCTATGTTCTATGTTCTATGTGTCCAGGGCTCAGGGATTCACACTCATTTCCGCAGGACACAGACCTGGTCCTTGATGCTCAGTTCCCCAGTGTCCAGGGCTCAGGGATTCACACACATTTCCCCAGGATACAGAGCTGGTGCTGGATGGTCAGTTCCCCATGGTCCAGGGCTCAGGGATTCATACCAGTTCCACAGGACACAGAGCTGGTGCTAGATGCTCTGTTCCCCTGTGTCCAGGGCTCAGGGATTCACACTCAATTCCCCAGGACACAGAGCTGGTCGTGGATGGTCAGTTCCCCAATGTCCATGGCTCAGGGATTCACAATCATGTCGCCAGACACAGAGCTGGTGCTGGATGGTCAGTTCCCCTGTGTCCAGGCCTCAGGGATTCACACTCATTTCCCCAGGACACAGACCTGGTGCTGGATGGTCAGTTCTCCTGTGTCCAGGGCTCAGGGATTCACACTCATTTCCCCAGGACACTCATAGAAGATAGAAGATAGAACATTACAGCACAGAACAGGCCCTTCGGCCTTCGATGTTGCGCCGACCCATATAAAAAGCAATGACCCTCCAAACTAAACCATTCCCTTCTCTTCCATATACTTATCAACTAACCTCTTAAACGCCACCAAACTTGGCGCATCTACAACTGCCGCAGGCAGGGCATTCCACTCCCGAACCACCCTTTGGGTAAAGAACCTACCTCTGATATCCGTCCTATAACTATCACCCCTTAATTTAAAGCTGTGTCCCCTCGTGCTAGCTTTCTCCATCCTAGGAAAAAGGCTATCACTGTCCACCCTATCTAAACCTCTAATCATCTTATATGTTTCGATTAGGTCCCCTCTTAGCCGCCTCCTTTCTAACGAAAACAACCTCAAATCCCTCAGCCTCTCTTCATAAGACCTGCCCTCCATACCAGGCAACATCCTGGTAAACCTCCTCTGTACCCTCTCCAATGCCTCCACATCTTTCTTATAATGTGGGGACCAGAACTGCACACAATACTCCAAGTGCGGCCGCACTAGAGTTTTGTACAGTTGCAACATGACGTTGCGGCTCCGAAATTCAATCCCCCTACCAATAAAAGCTAAGACTCCGTATGCCTTCTTAACAACCTTATCGACTTGACTGCCTACTTTCAGGGATCTATGCACAAATACACCAAGATCCCTCTGTTCATCGACACTATTAAGAATCCTACCATTAGCCCTATACTCTACACATTTATTATTCCTGCCATAGTGCATTACCTCACACTTTTCCACATTAAACTCCATTTGCCACCTCTCGGCCCAGCTCTGCAACTTGTCCAAGTCTCTCTGCAAACTATAACACCCCTCTTCACTATCTACCACTCCACCGACTTTAGTGTCATCTGCAAATTTACTAATCCATCCTTCAATACCCTCATCCAGATCATTTATAAAATTACAAACAGCAGGGGCCCCAAAACAGACCCCTGAGGTACACCACTTGTCACCGAACTCCACGATGAATATCTCCCATCAACCACCACCCTCTGTCTTCTATCTGCTCGCCAATTCCTAATCCAATTAGCTAAATCACCCTCTATCCCATACATCTGCATTTTCTGCAGAAGTCTTCCATGGGACACCTTATCAAACGCCTTACTAAAGTCCATATATACCGCATCAACCGCCTTACCCCCATCCACCTCTTTGGTCACTTTTTCAAAAAACTCAATAAGGTTAGTAAGGCACGACCTACCCTTCACAAAACCATGCTGACTATCCCCAATCAATTCATTTCTCTCTAAATAACTATAAATCCTATCCCTAATAATTCTCTCCAATACTTTGCCCACAACAGAAGTAAGACTCACTGGCCTATAATTCCCAGGAAAGTCTCTCTTCCCCTTCTTGAACAACGGGACCACATTCGCTATCCTCCAGTCCTCCGGAACCACACCCGTAACCAACGACGACCTGAAGATCAGAGCCAGAGGCTCTGCAATCGCCTCTCTTGCCTCCCAGAGAATCCTAGGGTAAATCCCGTCCGGCCCAGGGGACTTATCCAACTTCAAACCCTCGAGAATATCTAGCACATCCTCCCTATCTACTTCAATACTTTCCAGTTTGCAACCCTGTACCTCAGTGTTCTCCATAACTACATTTACATCACCCTGCATGAATACCGAAGAGAAATATTTATTCAGTGCCTCTCCAATCTCTTCAGGCTCCACGCACAACTTCCCACTGCTGTCTGTGACTGGCCCTAATCTTGTCCTAACCAATCTTCTATTCTTAACATATCTAAAGAAAGCTTTAGGATTCTCCTTAATCCTATCAGCCAAAGTCTTCTCGTGTCCCCTCTTAGCTCTCCTCAATTCACTCTTTAGCTCCCTCCTGGCTAATCTATAGCTATCCATTGCACTAACTGAGCCTTCAAGCCTCATCCTGACATAAGCCTCCTTTTTCCTTGTAACCAGCGAATCAACTTTTTTCGTACACCAAGGTTCTCTTACTCGACCATTTCCTCCTTGCCTGTCAGGGACATACTTATCAAGGACTCGCAGCAGCTGCTCCTTGAATAAGCTCCACATTCCAGATGTTCCCAGTCCCTGTAGTTTCCTAGTCCAATCTATGCACCCTAATTCTCTCCTGATGGCCTCATAATTACCCTTCCCCCAGCTATAACTACTGCCCCAGCTTCATGCCTATCCCTGTCCATCACTAAGGTGAACGTAACCGAATTGTGGTCACTATCACCAAAATGTTCACTAACTTCCAAGCCTAACACCTGGTCTGGCTCATTGCCCAGCACCAAATCCAATGTAGCCTCACCTCTAGTTGGCCTATCTACATCCTGAGTCAAAAAACCTTCCTGCACACTCTGTACGAAAACTGACCCCTCTAACGAGCTAGAGCTATAGCTATTCCAATCAATATTAGCAAAGTTAAAGTCCCCCATCACAATTACCCTACTACTTTCACTCCTAATCAGAATTGACTTCGCAATCCTTTCCTCAACCTCTCTCGAACTATTAGGAGGTCTGTAAAAGACTCCCAACAGGGTGACCTCTCCTCTCCTGTTTCTAATCTCAGCCCATACTACCTCAACAAACAAGTCCTCATCAAACTTCTTTTCTGTCACTGTGATACAGTCTTTGACTAATAATGCCACTCCTCCCCCCCTTCTACCTCCTTCTCTACTCCGACTAAAGCATTTGAACCCGGGAACCTGCAACATCCATTCCTGTCCCTGCTCTACCCACGTCTCTGAAATGGCCACAACATCGAAGTTCCAGGTACTGGTCCAAGCTGCAAGTTCCTCCACCTTATTGCAAATACTTCTTGCATTAAAGTATACGCATTTCAAACCATGCCCTACCCCACCCGTACGCTGCTGTGTTTTACAGCTTTCCTCTATGACCCCCTTACTCTCATCCCTCTCCCACTTCAAGCTCCACTGTACATAGAACATAGAACATTATAGGTAAACTCTGTGTTTCAAATAGTTACTGAGGAGGAATTAACAGTGAGTTTAGTTTCATGTTACACAGGGGGACAGTTATTGTTCAATTCTTTCATGACTCCTTCTTCACCTTTCAACAGGGAAAACTGATCCACAGTGACCCCATACAAAATAATGTGGGTCTTGCAAATCCCAGCTCAAAACACAAAGTGTTGTAAACGCTTAGCAAATGAAAGAGCTCAGCTAGTTAGGGAAATAAAATGAATGTTTGACTTTTGTCTAAACTGGCAAATATAGCGATTTAATAGTTTATAAACTAGTAAAGAGTCGGGAGGAATAGATGGGTAGAGCAGGAGAAAGAAAACTGTATTGCAATAGGACTTCAAACATCAGCAAGGCAGGGAAGGCACCAATACACACACACTGATACATCAACACACACACACACCAACACAGATAGACACAGACACACACACACACCAACACACATAGACACAGACACACACCGACACAGACAGACACATACATATACACTGACACACTAACACACACTGAGACACACGCATACTCCAGAGAACTGAATGTGAAACAGCTTTAACCAGTTGCACGACCTGAAAAAAAATCACACCATTCACCGCAGAGAAAAACATGTATGCATAAGAATTCAACTGATGATCCACTCTCAAGAGATATTAGGACACTGGCCCATGGAAATATAAGGTCATAAGAAACAGAACGAAGAACAACAAAGAACAAAGAACAAAACAGCACGGGAAACAGGCCCTTCAGCCCAATGAGCCCATGCCGCCACCCCGATGTTCCCACCTCTACCCGTGATCCCTGTCTATATTTATAGACCTATGGATTAAAAACCAAATTTGAGACAATTTAGGGAGAATTTGTTTTGCCAATTAGCCTAAGAGCACATCTTTGGGATGTGGGAGGAAACCGGAGCTCTCGGAGAAAACCCACGCAAGCACGGGGAGAATGCGCAAACTCCCACAGACACAGGCCCAAATCCATGTATCTGCACAGCACAGTGATAGTCACTGAGCTGTCGTGTTGCCCATCAAATGGTCCAGGTCAAGCGTACACTAACGACGTGAAGCACGAGGATACTCTCGAAAAAAAAATCCAAGAGCAGCCCTCTCACGACCCATCGCGTGTATGCCCCTCGTTAGACAACAAGGTGGACCAAATCACCTGTAGGATAAAAACAAGTACATCAATATCATCATCTATTTACACACTTCCCAGGGACTCCCAAGGCTCATGATCCTATTTTAAATCAGTTTTCTATACCCCTCCATTCCCATTCTGTTCATGTGCCCATCTAAGTATTTCTTCAATAACTCCAGAGTGCCTGCCTCCACCACTTTACTTGGCAGCGCATTCCATACCCCCACCACCCTCTGTGTGAAAAAACTCCTTCTAGTATCCAAATTATACCTTACGCCCCCTCACCCTAAGCCCGTGACCCTTCGTGCTATTCAAGTCCATCCTAGGAAAAAGCGTAACCCTGTTTACTCTATCTATACCCCTCATAATCTTGTACACTTCTATTAGGGAAATCCAAAGGCTTTTTATTCCTATGTTAGGAATAAAAGGGTAGTTAGGGGAAAAATCGGACCTCTTAGGGACAGTGGAGAGGAACTGTGCCTGGAGCCCGAGGGAATGGGAGAGATCCTGAATGAATACTTTGCAGCAGTATTCAGGAAGAAAGGGGCTTGTTGACCGGTCCTGTCTCTGAGGGAGTTGTAGACCAGTTGAGAGAAATATCCATACCGAGGGAGGAAGTGTTAGAGCTTCCAGGTAGCATTAAAACTGATAAATCTCCGGGGCCTGATGGCATTTATTCCAGGCTGCTTAGGGAGGTGCGAGGTGAAATTGCTGGGCCTCTGACACAAATCTTTGTGTCTTCTTTGGACACAGGTGAGGTGATGTAGAGATGCTGGCGTTGGACTGGGGTAAACTCAGTAAAGTTTTACAACACCAATTTTAAATCCAACCAATTTATTTGATAGTAAATTCGCGAGCTTTCGACTCTATGGCCTTCGTCAGGCAAATGCAGTGTTCTGGTCTGCAATAGCACACATATCAACACAGACAGTCACAGATTACTGATTAGAATGCGAATCCTTACATCTAACCTGCTATTCAAGTGTTAAAGTGGCTAACAATGTGTGTGAAGGGAATCCTGAGCATGGTTAGAGAATTGTGTGTTTTCTCCAGACAGCACAGTAAGTGAGGTTTTTTGCTAACCCAGGCAAGTTACGGGGGTTACAGATAGTGTGTCATGAAGCCAAGATCCCCGTTAAGACCGTCCTCGTGTGTGCGGAACTTGGCTATCAGTCTCTGCTCAGCGACTCTGCGCTGTCGTGTGTCACGAAGGCCCCTTTGAAGAACATTTACCATTGCAGACCAGAACATTGCATTTGCCTGACGAAGGCCATAGAGTCGAAAGCTTAAAATTTAAAATAAGATTTAAAATTGGTGTTGTAAAACTTTACACAGGTGAGGTCCCAGAGGACTGAAGAATAGCTAATGTTGTACCCTTGTTTAAAAAGGGTAGTAGGGATAACCGTGGAAATTACAGGCCAGTGGGTTCGACGTCAGTGGTAGGGAAGCTGTTGGAGGGGATTCTTAGAGATAGGGATGTATAGGCACTTAGAGCGTTGCTATCTGATTAGGGATACGCAGCATGGATTTGTTAAGGGGAGGTCGTGCCTTACGAATCTGTTGGAACGTTTTGAGAAGGTGACGAAAACAGTCAACGAAGGGCGAGCCGTTGATGTTGTCTATATGGATTTCAGTAAGGCATTTGACAAAGTCCCTCGTGGGAGGATAATGGAAAAAGTCAAGGCTCATAGAATACAAGGACAGGTAACTAGACGGATAAGTAACTGGCTTGGTAATAGGAGACAGAGAGTAATAGTGGAAGGGTGTTTTTCTAGCTGGAGGTCGGTCACTAGTGGTGTGCCACAGGGCTCGATACTGGGACCTCTTCTATTTGTAATATATATAAATGACTTGGAAGAGGGAGTAAGTGGAGTGATCAGCAAGTTTGCAGACGATACAAAGATGGTTGGACTTGTGGATAGTGAGGAGCATTGTCAGGCAATGCAGCAGGACATAGATAGGCTGGTAGCTTGGGCAGACAGATGGCAGATGGAATTCAATCCTGATAAATGTGAGGTGATGCATTTCGGGAGAAAGAATGTAGGGGGGAGGTATATGATAAAGGGTAGACATATTAAGAGTATAGAAATGCAGAGGGACCTGGGGGTGCAGGTGAACAAGTCTCTGAAGGTGGCAGAGCAAGTGGAGAAGGTTGTGAAGAAAGCATATGGTATGCTAGCCTTTATAGAAAGGGGTATAGAGTACAAGAGCTGGCCTTTAATGTTGCAGTTGTATAAAACATTGGTTAGACCTCATTTGGAATACTGCGTCCAGTTCTGGTCGCCTTACTACCAGAATGATGTGGAGACTCTGGAGAGAGTGCAGAGGAGGTTTACCAGGATGCTGCCCGGAATGGAAGGTCTGAGTTACGAGAAGAGGTTAGGCAAATTGGGGCTGTTTTCCTTAGAAAGACGTAGACTTAGAAGAAATCTAATAGAAGTGTACAAGATTTTGAGGGATATAGATAGAGTGAGCAGGGTTAAGCTTTTTCCTAGGATGGATTCAAATAGCACGAGGGGTCACGGGCTTAGGGTGAGGCAGGGGGTAAGGTATAATTTGGATGCTAGACGGGGTTTTTTCACACAGAGGGTGATGGGGGTATGGAATGCGCTGCCAAGTAAAGTGGTGGAGGCAGGCACTCTGGAGTTATTTAAGAAATACTTAGATGGGCACATGAACAGAATGGGAATGGAGAGATATAGAAAACTGATTTAAAATAGGCATCATGATCCTTGGGAGTTCCCTGGGAAGTGTGTAAATTGTCGATGATATTGATATATTTGTTTTATCCTACAGGTACTTCAGTTCGCCTTGTATAACAAGGGGCATACTCGCGATGGGTCGTGAGAGAGCTGCTCTTGGATTTTTCGAGAGTATCCTTGTGCTTCACATCGTTAGTGTACGATTGACCTGGACCATTTGATGGGCAACACGACAGCTCAGTGACTATCGCTGTGCTGTGCAGATACATGGATTTGGGCCTGTGTCTGTGGGAGTTTGCGCATTCTCCCCGTGCTTGGGTGGGTTTTCTCCGGGTGCTCCGGTTTCCTCCCACATCCCAAAGATGTGCTCTTAGGCTAATTGGCAGAACAAATTCTCCCTAAATTGTCTCAAATTTGCTTCTAATGCATAGATCTATAAACATGGACAGGGATGACAGGGATCACGGGTAGAAGTGGGAACATCGAGGTGGCAGTGCGGGCTCGTTGGGCCGAAGGGCCTGTTTCCCGTGCTGTTTTATTCTTTGTTGTTCTTTGTAAGTTAATCTTTGTAAGTTCTTTGTTGTTCTTTGTAAGTTAAGGCCAGTTAATCGGCTAAATTCTCATCCACAAACATGTACAATTTCTCCCCACTGTGAATGGTGCTTTTTCCTTCCACGTTCAAAATCCAATGATACTTAGTTTCCAATAGATTGAGGACCCTGTCAGAGCCTAATGTGATGCTAGATTTTCCAACTGTAAATGCTCCTCTTTTAATACCCTGCGAAATTCATTTAAAACAGAAAAAAAGCAATGAAATAGATCACAAAAATACAAAGAAAGGTTGTGAAATTGAGCTGAATGAATCCAGTAATTTATGGGGCTAGCACAAGGAAAACTTGACAAAGAAAGCAGCTGGATTGTTTAAAACCCATCTCATTCATTAATGTCCTTCAAAAAAAGGAAGCTGCCATCCACTCTGGGTTTACATGAAATTCTGATGTCTGCCATAGTAACGGGAACAAGAGAGAAATAGATAGAGATACGCTATTAATGAAGGGCAAAAATTTCATATATCTATAATGCAAATAAAATCCTTGATGGAATCTCCCCAACCTTCCCCACTATGAAGGACCAGGATAGCAGTCTTAACATATCTGAAATAAAGTGATGAAAGAAGCAGACATTTGCTCTATTTAAAGATTAGGAAGACTGAAACCATTGCCTTTAGGCCCTGCAATAAACTCAGCTCCTCAGCCACCAACTCCATCCCTCTGTCAGGAAATGCCGGATTCGCAAACACATTGTTCACGATTTTCAAAAATCCATATGCACGTTCATCACTAAAATCCTCCCCTCCCACCTCAGTAATATCTCTGCTCTGCAGTCTCAGTTGACCTGCTGCTGAGCTCTTATCCATTCTGTTGTCACCTCTAGATTCACTTTTTCAAATGCCCTCCCAGCCAACATCTCACACTCAATCTCTCTTTAATATTAAAGTTATCTAAAACTCTGCTACCCTTCTGCTTACTCACATCAAGTCTAATTCACCCATCATCTCTGACAAAGGTTCCTGGTGAAGATGCAAACTTTAAAATTTACATCTCTTGTTTCATACATTATATTGCCCATTCCTATCTCTGTAACCTCTCCAGACACCCACGTTTCCAAGATCTCTACACTCACCTAATTCCAGTCTCTTCAACATTCCTGATTTTAATTACTCCGGCATTGTTGAAAATTTTCATTTGCCTGGGACACAAGCTCCGGAATTTCCTTCTTGAACCTCTCCACCTCACTTTCCTCCTTGAAGATGTTCCTTAAAACCACCCTCTTTGACCAAGCTTTTGGTCACCTACCTGAATATATCCTTTTGCATAACACACCATCCTTACTTGACTGACATCTAGCACTAGATGAACAGAAATTTCCGTCATTTAAAAATTGGGAAGATTGAAATTATTGTCTTCAATCCTGCTACAAACCATCAATGTCATCCATCTCTTTTACAGCTTTAAGGCTGACCCAGACTGTTCATAATCTTGGTGTCACATTTCACCCCAAGCTGAGTTTCTGACTATGTATCACTAACTATTTCCACTTCAGAAACTTTGTCTAACTGCACTCCTGCATTAGCTCACTGCTGTTGAAACTCATCCTTTCCTTTGTCCGCTCGAAACTGGAGCATTCACAGCTGCCAAAAAGATGGGATCATTCAAAACTCAGCTTCCCATGTCTTTACTCCTACTAAGTCTGTTTCATCCAACACTCCTGTGCTCAATGAGCTCCACATGCTCCTGGTTAAACAGCATCTCAATTTTCCAGTCACATCTCCCCTCATGATCTCTCTTCTTCCAATCTGCATTCTGTTCTCCCCAGGTATCTGAGCTCAACAAATGCTGGCTACTTGATGTCTGTTTTCAATTTATCCATCATTTGTGTGTTTAGCTGCCTAGGACATACGCTCTGGAATTTCCTCATTCGGCCTCTTTCTCTCCTCCTTCCATCCATAAAACCTCCTTCTTTAACCAAGCTTTTGGTCACCTGCTCTAATGTCTCCATATGTGGCTCAGTGTCAAATGTTACTTTGTCAAATTTCTGCTAAATGTGTTAACATTTAACACATTGAGTGCTAACCACTGTGCCTTAGAATGTGGCTTGCGGATAGCACTGCTGCCTCACAACACCAGGGAACCCAGATTCATTTCCAGCCTCAGATACTGTGTGAAGTTTGAACATTCTCCCCATGCTTGGGTTTCCTCTGGGTGCTCCAGTTTCCGCCTACAGTCCATAAGATGTGCTAGTTCAGTACATTGGCTATGCTGAATTCTTCGTCAGTGTACTGAACAGGAGCCTGGGTGTGGCACATGTAAGCTCTACTTATGACACTAACAAATAAACTTAAACTAGAAAGTTTAGTATGTCTCGTTGGAAGCATGAGCAACGCAGACTTGGAGGGCTGAAGGGCCTGTTTCCTGTCTGTATTGTTCTTTGTTTTTTTTGTTCTATTATGTGCTAGCCTCCCAAGGAGGAACATGCACTATAGTTGGCTCCGAATGTTGAATGTATATTTTCCAGATGCTTCAGAGAATATAACTCGCATGGCAGATCATATCAAACAACTAGCCAAGACAATACAAGATGAAGGGAACCAATATCATGATTATAAGCATCCGGGCTAGCTGGGGCAATGGTTTGAGTCATGGAGTTCCTACCTGATGCATGGATTAATTGTATTAATTATAATTATTATTGCTTGCTGTGTTTAAAAGAACATAGAATATAGAACACTACAGCACAAACAGGCCCTTCGGCCCACGAGTTGCGCCGATCACATCTACCAATCCACAGACCTGTCTATAACCCCCAGTCCCATTCGTTCCCATATACTCATCCAGAAGTCTTTTAAAAGACCCCAGTGAGTTCGCCTCTACCACCTCTGACGGCAGCCGATTCCATTCACTCACCACCTTCTGAGTGAAAAACTTACCCCTAATATCCCCTCTGTACTTGCTTCCCTGCACCTTAAATCTGTGTCCTCTCATAGCGACCATTTCAGCCCAGGGAAATAACCTCTGAGAATCCACCCTATCTATTCCTCTCAACATTTTATAAACCTCTATCAGGTCGCCTCTCAACCTTCGTCTCTCCAGGGAGAAGAGACCTAGCTCTCTCAACCTATCTTCATAAGGCCTGCCTCCCAATCCAGGCAATATCCTTGTAAATCTTCTGTGTTTGTATGACATTATTGAACACCTGTTGTAAAGCAGTAACACCCCAAGTCATACCGGGTACAAGTGTACAGGCCGAGGGGGCAGACATCCTGACTGATAGAGAAGGTGAAGGCGCGTGCGATACAGGGCCGGGTATGTAGATGGGTCGAGAACTGGCTCGGGAGGAGGAGACAGAGGGTAGTAGTAGAAGGCTCTTTTTCCGCCTGGAAGCCTGTCACTAGTGGAGTGCCACAAGGCTCAGTACTAGGTCCTCTTCTATTTGTGGTCTACATAAACGACTTGGAAGTTGGGGTAGGTGGTGAGATCAGCAAATTTGCTGATGACACTAAGATGCTTGGATTGGCGGGTACAGAGGAGCAGTGCCAGGCAATACAACAGGACATAGACAGGTTGGTAGACTGGGCAGATAGATGGCAAATGGAATTTAATCCGGATAAATGCGAGGTGATGCATTTTGGCCGGAAAAATGTAGAAGAGAGTTATAGGATAAAAGGTAAAACTATTCGGAGTATAGAGACGCAGAGAGACTTGGGGGTGCAGGTTCACAAGTCTCTGAAGGTGTCCTCACAGGTGGAGAAGGTGATAAAGAAAGCGTATAGTATGTTAGCTTTCATAGAAAAGGGTATAGAATACAAGAGTAGGAGTTTGATGTTGCATTTGTATAGAACTTTGGTTAGGCCTCACTTGGAATACTGCGCCCAGTTCTGGTCGCCGTACTATCGGAAGGATGTGGAGTCCTTGGAGAGAGTGCAGAGGAGGTTTACCAGGATGCTGCCTGGTATGGAAGGACTGTCTTATGAGGAACGATTAAATAGACTGGGGTTGTTTTCCCTTGAAAGACGTCAGCTTAGAGGGGATCTCATAGAGGTGTATAAGATTATAAGGGGTATAGATAGAGTAAATGGTGGTAAACTTTTTCCACCTTCAGAAATGGATAGGACGAGGGGTCATGGCCTTAGGGTGAGGGGGGCTATGTATAAGATGAATATTAGAGGGCAGTTTTTCACACAAAGGGTAGTGGGGATGTGGAATGCACTGCCGAGTAAGGTGGTGGGATCAGGCATGCTAGGGCTGTTTAAGGGTCTCTTGGACAGCCACATGAGCGGTATGCAGATAGAGGGATATAGTAGGACTGTTTGTCTATGGCTTTTTTTCCACAGGAAATTCGGTCCATACTTGACCAACAAGGAGCATGCATTCGGCAGGTGGTGCGAGGACAGCTCTTGGATGTTGATTCATGGGTTGCCTGGTGCTTCATGTCGTAAATGAGTGCTTTATCTGGACCATCTGAAGGGCACCATGACAGCTCAGTGACTATCGATGTGGCTATGCAGACACTTGGAATTGGGCCGGTGTCTGTGGGAGTTTGCGTGTTCTCCCCGTGGTTGCGTGGGTTTTCTCCGGACGCTCCAGTTTCCTCCCACATCCCAAAAATTCGCTCTTAGGCTGATTGGGAAACAAATTGTCCCCACATTGAGATTCTTCCATATTAGGAATAACCTAAAATTAGAATGGGATAATGGAATTGTTACTATATAGTTATGACGGCGGCGCGGGCTCGTTGGGCCGAAGGGCCTGTTTCCCGTGCTGTGTTGCTCTAAAAAAAGAGTTAAGCCCATATGCCGGTTACAATTAGTCAATTAGTTCTAAATTGGTCATGGGGCCATGCCTGAATGGCCCATGACCAACAGGGCAGAGTGCACTAGGGAATGGGTTAATGAAGTTTGTAATACTTGGAGATTGGATAAAAAAAGTAATGTAAGACTTGTTTTCAACTTGTTTTCATGTATCCCAGACAGATGTAATATTTGTTTTTGTGTGTCCCAGACAATAAGACTGTGGCTGTCCTTGCTGTTGTACACAAGTTTATGATAGTCCGTTCAGAAATGTAGCTGATCCAGCTTGTATCTGTGTTTGTGTCTTTAACATTATGGACTTCTGCCTAACATAGTGAAGCTTGCATGCCATAGATATATTCACATATATTCGTTATAGAACATAGAACATTACAGCACAGAACAGGCCCTTCGGCCTTTGATGTTGCGCCGACCAATATAAAAAGCAATGCCCCTCCAAACTAAACCATTCCCTTCTCTTCCATATACTTATCAACTAACCTCTTAAACGCCACCAAACTTGGCGCATCTACAACTGCTGCAGGCAGGGCATTCCACTCCCTAACCACCCTTTGGGTAAAGAACCTACCTCTGATATCCGTCCTATAACTATCACCCCTTAATTTAAAGCTGTGTCCCCTTGTGCTAGTCTTTCTCCATCCTAGGAAAAGGCTATCACTGTCCCATGTCTAAACATCTAATCATCTTATATGTTTCGATTAGTCCCTCTTAGCCGCCTCCCTTCTAACGAAAACACCTCAAATCCCTCAGCCTCTCTTCATAAGACCCGCCCTCCATACCAGGCAACATCCTGGTAAACCCTCCTCTGTACCCTCTCCAATGCCTCCACATCTTTCTTATAATGTGGGGACCAGAACTGCACACAATACTCCAGTGCGGCCACACTAGAGTTTTGTACAGTTGCAACATGACGTTGCGGCTCCGAAATTCAATCCCTCTACCAATAAAGCCAATAAAGTGGTTCAGAGTGGAATGCCCTGCCTGCAGCAGTTGTAGATGCGCCAAGTTTGGTGGCGTTTAAGAGGTTAGTTGATAAGTATATGGAAGAGAAGGGAATGGTTTAGTTTGGAGGGGCATTGCTTTTTATATTGGTCGGCGCAACATCGAAGGCCGAAGGGCCTGTTCTGTGCTGTAATGTTCTATGTTCTATGTTCTATGTCTAAGACTCCATATGCCTTCTTAACAACCTTCTCGACTTAACTGCCTACTTTCAGGGATCTATGCACATACACACCAAGATCCCTCTGTTCATCTAGACTACTAAGAATCCTACCATTTGCCCTATACTCTACACATTTATTATTTCTGCCATAGTGCATTACCTCACACTTTTCCACATTAAACTCCATTTGCCACCTCTCGGCCCAGCTCTGCAACTTGTCCAAGTCCCTCTGCAAACTATAACACCCCTCTTCACTATCTACCACTCCACCAACTTTAGCGTCATCTGCATGTTATGTACTGCTTATGTGTCACGTATCAACATATTATATGCTATACAACCTAGGAACATAAAATTGTTATACCAGTCTTGTTAACTTTAATTTTTTTTGCCAACCTGTGTGTTAGCGACAGTTGTGGCCTTGAGATAACCATGAAGAAACGCCGAGGCACCCATGTTCCCATGATGGAGGACAGGCCACTGTCTGGGAAACTGCTGAGAATGAGAAGGTGGGTGGTGTAAGTATGTACTCTTAATTTGTGTTCAAAGAGAAGCCTGGGGAACCACTGTTATGTACCAGGTGTATCTTTCAAAAGCTTTTGGATAAACTTGCTGTACTTTGACTCAGATTTGGTCTCAGAGGTACCTTTTACCTACAATACACAAGAATTCAGACAATCTTCTGGTCTGTCAGAACACAACTGCTGGCACATTGGGAAGATGATGTGCAAATGTGGAAACTGCAGGAAGGGATTCAAATACCCGAGTGACCTGTAAAAACATCAACATAGTCACACTGGGAAGAGATCTATCACCTGGCCCACATGTAGGAAGACATTCGCTCAGTCATGCTGAGATACCAGTGAGTTCACAACTAGCTACATCATGCTGTTTGCAAATTAGATTAGATCCATGTTTCTTGGGATCATTTTCTCCTGCTGTCCACCAACTCCAACTCACTTCTAGATGTTAAAATTCAGAATAAAAATCAAATAAATCTGCTTTGTGTCAGATACGATGTGTGTGAAGACTTTTTAATATCTCTGAATGAAGTTTGTCCATTTTGAAGGTCCCTCCTCCTTAATTCTCATTTCCAACAACAGTAAGGAGCTGATGAACCTTCTTTGTCACTATGAATGAAACAATTTGATCAGCTGCCTTTCCTGCTTCTATCCTTTCCACTAGCCTCCTGAACATATCACGAAGCATAGTGGAGGGAATCTTCTGTTCTATTTCAATGGGAATGAAGTACAAATGGTTGAGAATTTCAAGTTTTTAGATTTCCACATCACCAAAAACCTGTCCTGGTCCCTCCATGATGACACAGAGCAGCAGCCACACCAAACTGTGATACAACCAGAAAGAATTCTTTCTATTGTGCATTTGTAAAAGTTGGTGAGAGTCATCATGAACATACCAAATTTCCTTTACCTTCTGAGAAAATAGAAGCATTGATGGGCTTTCTTAACTATAGTGTCCACATGAGGGCCCAGGGCAGGTTGTTGCTAATCTGGACACTTAAATACTTGAAGCTCATGACCATTTCTATTTATCCCCATTGATACAGACAGGGAGTCCTTCACTACACTTCCTGAAGTTGATGATTATCTCCTTCATATTGCTGACACTGAGAAATTATTGTCGTCATACTTGTTCACCAGATTCTCTATTGCTTTCCTGTACTCTGTAATACTTTGTCTGTATAGAACACAATAAACAATACTTTTCACTGCATACATGTGATAATAATAAATCAAATTAAATGAGATCAAAAATGGTTTCTAAAATATCCCCTTTCAGCCCTGAACCCACATCTTTCTTTATTATATCTCCCCTCCTCATTCTCTCTTGAGGAGGAGAGCTAAAAGGGGACACGAGAAGACTTTGGCTGATAGCTTCAGGATTCTCCTTAATCCTTTCTTCAGATATGTTAAGAATAGAAGATTGGTTAGGGCAAGGTTAGGGCCAGTCATAGACAGCAGTGGGAAGTTGTGTGTGGAGCCTGAAGAGATTGGAGAGGCACTGAACAAATATTTCTCTTCGGTATTCACGCAGGGTGATGTAAATGTAGTTATGGAGAACACTGGGATACAGGATTGCAAACTGGAAAGTATTGAAGTAGTTAAGGAGGAGGTGCTAGATATTCTCGAGAGTTTGAAGTTGGATAAGTCCCCTGGGCCGGACGGGATTTACCCTAGGATTCTCTGGGAGGTGAGAGAGGAGATTGCAGAACCTCTGGCTCTGATCTTCAGGTCGTCGTTGGTTACGGGTATAGTGCCGGAAGACTGGAGGATAGCGAATGTGGTCCCATTGTCCAAGAAGGGGAAGAGAGACTTTCCGGGGAATTATAGGCCAGTGAGTCTTACGTCTGTTGTGGGCAAAGTATTGGAGAGAATTATTAGGGATAGGATTTATAGTTATTTAGAGAGAAATGAATTGATTGGGGATAGTCAGCATGGTTTTGTGAAGGGTAGGTCGTGCCTTACTAACCTTATTGAGTTTTTTGAAAAAGTGACCAAAGAGGTGGATGGGGTAAGGCGGTTGATGTGGTATATATGGACTTTAGTAAGGCGTTCAATAAGGTGGCACATGGAAGGCTTCTGCAGAAAATGCAGATGTATGGGATTGAGGGTGATTTAGCTAATTGGATTAGGAATTGGCTAGCAGATAGAAGACAGAGGGTGGTGGTTGATGGAAAATATTCATCGTGGAGTTCGGTTACAAGTGGTGTACCTCAGGGATCTGTTTTGGGGCCCCTGCTGTTTGTAATTTTTATAAATGATCTGGATGAGGGTATTGAAGGATGGATTAGTAAATTTGCAGATGACACCAAAGTCGGTGGAGTGGTAGATAGTGAAGAGGGGTGTTATAGTTTGCAGAGAGACTTGGACAAGTTGCAGAGCTGGGCCGAGAGGTGGCAAATGGAGTTTAATGTGGAAAAGTGTGAGGTAATGCACTTTGGCAGGAATAATAAATGTGTAGAGTATAGGGCTAATGGTAGGATTCTTAATAGTGTTGATGAACAGAGGGATCTTGGTGTATATGTGCATAGATCCCTGAAAGTAGGCAGTCAAGTCGATAAGGTTGTTAAGAAGGCATATGGAGTCTTAGCTTTTATTGGTAGGGGGATTGAATTTCGGAGCCGCAACGTCATGTTGCAACTGTACAAAACTCTAGTGCGGCCGCACTTGGAGTATTGTGTGCAGTTCTGGTCCCCGCATTATAAGAAAGATGTGGAGGCATTGGAGAGGGTACAGAGGAGGTTTACCAGGATGTTGCCTGGTATGGAAGGCAGGTCTTATGAAGAGAGGCTGAGGGATTTGAGGTTGTTTTCGTTAGAAAGGAGGCGGCTAAGAGGGGACCTAATCGAAACATATAAGATGATTAGAGGTTTAGATAAGGTGGACAGTGATAGCCTTTTTCCTAGGATGGAGAAAGCTAGCACGAGGGGACATAGCTTTAAATTAAGGGGTATGAGTTATAGGACAGATGTCAGAGGTAGGTTCTTTACCCAGAGGGTGGTAAGGGTGTGGAATGCCCTGCCTGCGTCAGTTGTAGATGCGCCAAGTTTGGTGGCGTTTAAGAGGTCAGTAGATAAGTTTATGGATGAAAGGGGAATGATTTAGGTTAGAGGGTCACTGCTTGTTCCTAATTGGTTGGCGCAACATCAAAGGCCGAAGGGCCTGTTCTGTGCTGTAATGTTCTATGTTCTCTCTGTGCTCATCCTGTCCACGAGACCTATCTCCTGTTCCATTGATTTTTTTTTCTCCACTGATCACCCTATGCCACCAGGTTTCACTAATATTTTCACTGGTTCTCTCTGTTCATGTACCATTCTCTTTCAAATCTTTCATTGATGATCTACCATCCTGAAAAAAAACTTGACCCAATATCCTTGCGAATCTCCTGCCCAATCTCCAACCTCCTCTCCCATGTCCTACTCATCTCCCAAATCCATGTCCATCATTCCTGGAAGTCCATGGTTGAATTTGTGTCCCACTCACAGTATTGAAGCAGCTCTTGTTAAAGTCACCCTTTCAATGTAATGTTGACCCAGGCGATCTCTCCCTCATTGTCCATCTCACTGACCTCTCACAATACCCGGCTGATTGACAGCAGCTCCCGGCCAATAGGGAGAGAGAGGGCGGGGCTGGAGGACCGCGCGGCAGCGGATGGTCCTCCAACCAATGGGAGTGACTGAGGGGCGGGGCCGAACATGGAGTATGCGCAGTGTGAATTTGACGATGGAGATGAATGTTATTGGGATGCGTTCTCGGTGAGGGAAATAAATGGCAGTGAGCAGGAGCTGTGGATCCAGAGAGTGAACGGAAAAGCTTCGTAAACATATTGTGTAAGTTACAAAGTCCCGAAAATCCTCTTCCCGGTTCCCGATTACCCGAAGCGGGCCGTAGCTTCTTTTCCGAAAATCTGTGCGGGTCCACCGGTTTTTCGGTGCGCGGCAGAGCGCATGCGCCGCCTCCATGTTTGTCAGGGGCAATGAGCCCCTGCGTGGTCGCCATATTTGTGAGGAGCAAAGTTCTTTTTCAATGTGAACAACTTGTCCATCAAACTGCTCCATCAACATGTGAACAGTCTGGTTCCGCTCTGACAGTTATGAGGGAGACGGATAGAGTCAATGGTCAGGGAATGGAGTTTGCAGTAGGAACAGATGACAATGACTTCAGTCTTCCAAAATTTAAATGCAGTAAATTTCTACTCAACCAGTTCTGGATTTAGACCAATCAGTTCCTCTCCAAGTGTGACTTCAAGGTGATGGTTTTCACGTACACCTGCTCCACTAGTTGTTTTAGGTGGTGGAGGATGAGGAATTTGGAGATTTTCTCATAGTTTTCATTGTGTTCTGCATGAAGTATGATTGAGCACTATGTCAGCAGACTGGTATCGCAGAATCTCTAGAGTGCGGAGGCAGGCCATTCAACCCATCGAGACTTCTCTGACCCAGACCCTATGCTTGTAACTGTATGATGACTATCTCTTTGTCTTGTTGACATTGAGGGAGAGATTATTGCAGTTGCACCAATTCGCCAGATTCTCTATCTCTTTCCTGTTCTATGTCTTGCCATTATTTGAGTTCTGACCTACAACAGAAGAGAGAATTTTGTGAATTTTTATCCTGGACTCATATTGTTGGCTTTGGAAACTCCTTTAACAGGGATTGAAAGGGGAGCATTTACACAAAACTCAAACCAAGGGAAATCTTTCCATCTTTTCAATTAACAGGGATCACGGGTAGAGGTGGGAACATCAGGGTGGTGGCACAGGCTTGTTGGGCTGAAGGGCCTGTTTCCTGTGCTGTTTTGTTCTTTGTAATATCCTGGACTGATACTGACTGTATTTTTGTAAGATACATAATGAAGATTGGAAACTCAATTCAAATACTACGTCAATATCTATTAAGAGTCACTCAATCCATCAGGACCTGAATGTCAGTGGATTTTGAAATGGAAGAAAACAACACTGTTCACATTGTGGAGAAACATTGAAAATGTATAGACTGGGAAGGGATTCAATTATCCCTCTAGTCTGAAAACTCATCGATGCATTCACACTGGGGAGAGGCCGATCATCTGCCCTGAGTGTGGTAAGGGGTTCACTTAGTCATCTGCTCTGCAGAAACACCTGCAGGTTCATTCTGGGGAGAGACCATTCACTTGCTCTGACTGGGCAGGGATTCACTCAGTCATCCCATCTGCAGATGCATAAGAGAGTTCACACTGGGGAGAGACCATTCACCTGCTCCAAGTGTGGGATGGGGTTCATTAATCTGACAAACCTACAGACACACAAGAGACACCATATTCAGGGGAAGTTATTTTTTTTTTAAGAGCAACACAGTACGGGAAACAGGCCCTTCGGCCCAACGAGCCCGCGCCGCCGTCATAACTATATAGTAGCAATTCCATTTCCTATTATAGATTTAGGTTATTCCTAATATGGAAGACTCTCACTATAGGGACAATTTGTTTCCCAATCAGCCTAAGAGCGAATTTTTGGGTTGTGGGAGGAAACCGGAGTGCCCGGAGAAAACCCACGCAACCACGGGGAGAATGCGCAAACTCCCGCAGACACCGGCCCAATTCCAAGTGTCTGCACAGCCACATCGATAGTCTCTGAGCTGTCATGGTGCCCTTCAGATGGTCCACATAAAGCACTCATTTACGACATGAGGTACCAGGCAACCCATGAATCAACATCCAAGAGCTGTACCCGCACCACCTGCTGAATGCATGCTCAATGTTGGTCAAGTATGGACCGAATTACCTGTGGGAAAAAAAGCCGTAGTTAAACAGTCCTAATATATCCCTCTATCTGCATACCGCTCATGTGGCTGTCCAAGAGACCCTTAAACAGCCCCAGCGTGCCTGCTCCCACCACCTTACTCGGCAGTGCATTCCACACCCCCACTACCCTTTGTGTGAAAAACTGCCCTCTAATATTCGTCTTATACATAGCCCCCCTCACCCTAAGGCCATGACCCCTCGTCCTATCCATTTCTGAAGGTGGAAAAAGTTTACCACCATTTACTCTATCTATACCCCTTAAAATCTTATACACCTCTATGAGATCCCCTCTAAGCCGACGTCTTTCAAGGGAAAACAACCCCAGTCTATTTAATTGTTCCTCATAAGACAGTCCTTCCATACCAGGCAGCATCCTGGTAAACCTCCTCTGCACTCTCTCCAAGGACTCCACATCCTTCCGATAGTACGGCGACCAGAACTGGACGCAGTATTCCAAGTGAGGCCTAACCAACGTTCTATACAACTGCAACATCAAACTCCTACTCATGTATTCTATACCCTTTTCTATGAAAGCTAACATACTATACGCCTTCTTTATCACCTTCTCCACCTGTGAGGACACCTTCAGAGACTTGTGAACCTGCACCTCTAAGTCTCTCTGCGTCTCTATGCTCCGTATAGTTTTACCTTTTATCCTATAACTCTCTTCTACATTTTTCCGGCCAAAATGCATCACCTCGCATTTATCCAGATTAAATTCCATTTGCCATCTATCTGCCCAGTCTACCAACCTATCTATGTCCTGTTGTATTGCCTGACACTGCTCCTCTGTACCCGCCAATCCAAGCATCTTGGTGTCATCAGCAAATTTGCTGATCTCACCACCTACCCCAACTTCCAAGTCTTTTATGTAGACCACAAATAGAAGAGGACCTAGTACTGAGCCTTGTGGCACTCCACTAGTGACAGGCTTCCAGGCGGAAAAAGAGCCTTCCACTACTACCCTCTGTCTCCTCCTCCCGAGCCAGTTCTCGACCCATCTACATACCCGACCCTGTATCCCATGCGCCTTCACCTTCTCTATCAGTCTACCATGAGGAACCTTGTCAAACGCCTTACTGAAATCCATGTAGACGACATCAACAGCCTGTCCTTCATCACCTGTTTTTGTCACTTCTTCAAAAAATTCCACTAGATTTGTAAGACAAGACTTCCCCTTGACGAAGCCATGCTGCGTATCCCTGATCAGGTCGCAGCACTCCAGATGCTCATACATCCTGTCCCTAAGGATCCTCTCCATTAGCTTACCTATAACTGAAGTCAAGCTCACCGGCCTATAGTTCCCTGGGGTGATCCCTCTGACCTTTTTTAAACAACGGTACTACGTTTGCTATCCTCCAGTCCTCTGGGACCTCACCTGTGTCCAAGGAAGAGACAAAGATTTGCATCAGAGGCCCAGCTAGGTCTTCCCTCAACTCCCATAGCAGCCTGGGGTAAATGCCATCAGGCCCCGGAGCTTTATATGTCTTTAAGCTGCCTAACAGCCCCAACACCTCTTTCCTCGTAATCCTTATTTCCCTCAACCGATCCTCAACTTTGTCAACATCAGGCACAGACCTCTGTCCAGTCTCCTGCGTGAATACCGACGCAAAGTATTCATTCAGGATCTCCCCCATTCCCTCAGGCTCTAAGCATAGATTCCCTCCTCTGTCCCTAAGAGGTCCAATCTTGCCTCTAACCATCCTTTTGCTCCTTACATAAGTGTAAAATGCCTTTGGATTTTCCTTAATCCTACCTGCCAGAGCCACCTCGTGGCCCCTTTTTGCCTTTCTAATACCCCTTTTAAGATCCCGTCTACACTCTCTATAAGCCTCCAGCGCTGTCTCAGTCCCCAGTTGCCTAGATCTAATGTAAGCCTCTTGCTTCTTCCTCATCAAGTCCTCAATCTCCCTGGTAAGCCACGGTTCTCTAATCCTACCTTTCCCATCCTTCCTCCTTGCCGGCACGTATCTGTCCTGCAGAGAGTTTAGTTTTCCCTTGAAAGACTCCCACATGTACCTCGTCGACCTGCCCTCGAAAAGCTTATCCCAGTCGGTATCTTTATGATCTTGCCTAATCTGGCTGTATCTAGCCCTCCCCCAGTTAAATACCTTCCCTTTTGGGCCGGTCTCGTCCTTTTCCATTAATATCCTAAAGCAGACAGAGTTGTGATCACTATTTGACACCTGCTCTCCTACCTCAACGTCAACCACCTGGCCTGGCTCATTCCCCAGAACCAAATCCAGTATAGCCCACATCTCTAGTCGGGCCATCCACATACTGCTCCAAGGACCCTTCCAAAACACACTGTACAAATTCCTCCCCGTCCACTCCTACAGCTCTGGTCCCTCTCCAATCTACTCCAGGAAAATTGAAATCTCCCACTACTACTACCCTATTTTTCCTACACTTATCTAAAATGTCCCTGCATATCCCTTCTTCCACGGCTCGCGGGCTGTTGGGCGGTCTGTAGTAAACACCCAACAGAGTAACCACTCCCTGCCTATTCCTCAACTCCACCCATAGAGACTCAATTCCTAAATCATCCATACCTCCCTCCCTCTGCACTGCTATGATGTTGTCCTTAACTAATAACGCCACTCCCCCGCCTCTCCTCACACCAACTCTGTCACGCCTAAAACACTTATACCCTGGAATATTCAATTGCCAGTCTTGCCCCTCCTTCAACCACGTCTCGGTCACCGCCACCACTTCTAAATTCCTCGTGAACATTATTGCCTTCAGTTCATCTGTTTTGCCAGTCACACTCCTCGCATTAAAACACATGCACTGAAGACCCTCATTTGTCTGCTCCAAATGTGGGAAAGAATTCATTCAGTCATTTGATCTGCTAACACACCAACAAATTCATACTGGGGAGAGACCATTCATCTGCACCAAGTGTGGGAAGAGATTCGCTAGGTCATCCTACCTACTGAGACACCAGCATGTCCACACACCCAAGATCCTGTTTGTATGTACCGACTATGGGAAGACCTATAGAAGTTCACAAGACCTGAAGTCCCATCAAGGTATTCACACTGATGTGGGACATTTGGATGCCTTCACTGTGATGCACGATTCAGACAATCAAATGACCTCCTGGTACACCAACGCAGCCACACTGGAGAGAGGCCATTCACCTGCTCTGTTTGTGGAAAGGGTTTCACTCAGTCATCTAACCTACTGAGACACCAGCAAGTTCACACTAGGGAAAGGATGGCTCAATTACCCTGACATTGGTTTAATTAACTGAGACACTATCATGTTCATATTCTGAGAGACCAGTCAGCTATTTGTGTGTGTGTGTGTGTGTGTGTGTGGTGGGGTGCGGGGATTCATTGAGTAATTTCCATTACTAAGACAATATTGAGTTCACATGTACACACTGACTGGATTTTGCTGTTCATCATTCTCAAGAAGGGACACAGCACTTAAAGAAGGCTGGTCATCACCACCTCCTCAAGGGCAACTACAGATAGACAATGAATGCTGTCCTAACCAGTAATGCCCAACAAAAGACTGAACCACATACATTTAATTAGACAGGAAAGTGCCTGCAAACTCCAGAGTCTAATTAAACAATTAACATGGTATTTGTAGATCAGAGACAGAAGTACAGATAATTACCATCAGTTTGATTCCCATAGCTTTTATTGGTAGGGGGATTGAATTTTGGAGCTGCAACGTCATGTTGCAACTGTACAAAACTCTATTGCGGCTGCACTTGGAGTATTGTGTACAGTTCTGGTCCCCACGTTATAAGAAAGATGTGGAGGCATTGGAGAGGGTACAGAGGAGGTTTACCAGGATGTTGCATGGTATGGAGGGCAGGTCTTATGAAGAGAGGCTGAGGGATTTGAGGTTGTTTTCATTAGAAAGAAGGTGGCTAAGAGGAGACCTTATTGAAACATATAAGATGATTAGAGGTTTAGATAGGACAGTGATAGTCTTTTTCCTAGGATGGAGAAAGCTAGCATGAGGAGACATAGCTTTAAATTAAGGGATGGTAGTTATAGGACGGATGTCAGAGGTAAGGGTATGGAATGCCCTGCCTGCTGCAGTTGTAGATGCGCCAAGTTTGGTGGTGTTTAAGAGGTTAGTAGATAAGTTTATGGATGAAAAGGGAATGGTTTAGGTTAGAGGGTCATTGCTTTTTCTTAATTGATCGGCGCAACATCGAAGGCTGAAGGGCCTGTTCTGCACTGTAATGTTCAATGTTCTATGTTCTATATTCTTCCATTCTCAGGCATTCTGCCTGCTGCAATAACAAATTTGATGAAGGCAGATCTTCAGTTTAATTTGTCCCCATGCTGGCAGTCGAAAGAGTTGATATCTCTGCTTGTTTGTAAAAGAGTGAAACAAAAATCCTCAAATGCACGTGACTGTATTAACTTTATTTTCAGATCAAAGATGGACCAAATACCATTCTCATCTTTGTTTTCAACAATTCTTTTGGTATTTTTCTCAGCTTTGCTCAAATGTTTTCTTTTAAATTTCTTAAGGCGTCTTTCAGAATCATTACACTTGAACGGAAGAAAAATGAGACTAGCATAATTAACTTCTACTGATAAACAGAAGCTTCAATCACCTGAGACTAAAAAGAATTAAAGAGGTGAAACAGCTTGTGAGCTGTGAAACGTAACCTCAAGGCTGAAGCTTATCTTCAGGGAATGAAAATTTTTGGTGCATTTTACAGTTATACAAGTAAAGGGAATTCATACTGAAAGCTTTGCTTTAACTCAGTTTCACTTTTCTCTGCACAGAATTTTAGATTAAATCCCAATTGAAGATTTATTTTGCAGTGGTATATGGAGAATATCATGTCCACTGTACATCAGCCAGCACAGAAGCCACACTGTACTTCTGGGCACACTTGGTGTGAATAGATGGAGTCTTGCCTGAACCTAGCAAAGGTCTTCACAGTGATGCTAAGGAGTTAGATATCCTGTAGTTATTGCAATCTCCTCTGTCATCTTGGTTTCTTCCAGAATAATTTTTGTGTCACACATGTCTGATGGAATGGATATTATCCTCCAGCAGAGGAGGAGGAAGAGGTATGAAGATGTGGTAGTAGATGGGACTTTCTGGGCTGAAGCAGTTTAACTGGAATTCCATCCTTGCCAGGGGCTTTTCTGCTCACTCAGCAATCAATGGCCTTTTTCAGCTAAGTGATGAGGCTTCCTCGCCCAACTTAACCATGGGAGGAAGCTGCAGAAGAATGTCAGAGACTGGGAGATATCTGTCTCATGGGCATAAAGTTCACAACAACCTATGGGACATTTGTTCATTCAATAGGTGAGTAATTCACTATCTGCCAGTTTCAGGGAGGTAATATTACTGATGGTAACACCAAACACCCTCTTGTTCCTGTGATTCACATCACGTAGATTTTGGTTGTCACAGGCAGTGACTGTAGTCAATGTTACTCAGTGTATATATAGTTTAATTGTATTGCTGGAAACCTATATCTAAGCAGTGTTTTCAATGTGTATATCAGTGTTTGACAGAATGTGGTCTTCAATATAAATATCAATTGTTGGATTACACAGCAATGAGATCAGGTCTGGAATATTCCAACTGAACTTCAGATTCTGAAAGTAATCTATAATTTACAAATTATTCACCATCCACTTCTTGCTGCTGTAGGTATTACAAATCAGTAATTATTTTAGAAATTGTTTCTACGAAACACCGATCACTGTTCGTGCTGTCTTTAAGCTTGATGTCAATTAATTGTATTGTGTGTAATTCTTATGATCTGTGAATTGTATGCTCTGAGTTTCTGTTATGTTTCATCCACAGTTCAAGGAACTAGTTGTCTATTTCATCACTTATTGCAACTGATCTTTTACGAATTTGGCTCGCTGAATATTTCACACAATAAATATTAGTGATGCGTTATATTGATTGAACATCTGCAATTCACTGTCTGAACTGAATCCGAATATCTATCAGAAGTATGTTTTACAGGTATTGGTTTTATGGTTTGATGGATATCTGATGAATATGTTCTATGGAAATCAGAGTTGATTATATAGATCATGAATAATTCTCGTATTAGAGAAAACAACTGATATGATTCAACTATATTCCTTCCGACCATCTCCCACTTTGCCCTAGAATCACTGAATCCAGGTAGTCAGGCAAGGATTTAAACAGGAATCATTGTTTGAGAATAGTTCTTCCCTGCGCCAGCCATTGGCTCTGTTCCTTTTTATTGTTATAATGATATGGAGATACAGGTGTTGGATTGGAGTAAGCACAGTAAAAGGTCTCACAACACCAGGTTAAAGTCCAACAGGTTTATTCAGCAGCACAAGCTTTCGGAGCACTGCTCCTTCATCAGGTGAGTGAGGATTTGTGCTCACAAACAGGGCAAACACAGACACAAACTCAGCTTACAAGATAATTGTTGGAATGCGGATCTTTACAGGTAATCATGTCTTAAAAGTACAGACAGTGTGAGGGAAGAGGGCAAAGGTTGATCCCCCTCTGAGAACTAATGCCAAAATACCCAAAGAGGAGTATTTAGCCTTATAATCTATAAAAGTTGTGTGGAATGGAGTGATCTCCACGTCAGCAACTCTTCGTATTTGAATACAAAATAAATCCCTGATACTCGCTCTAATAATCAGTGAACTCTTAAGAATTTATCTAACAGTGAACACATTTACTAAACTGTTAACAAACTGAATAAATCCCTTCTAACTATTAACTATTCCCAAATAAAACAAACTGAATAAATCCCTTCTAACTATTAACTATTCCCAAATAAAACAAACTAAATAAATTCCTTCTAACTATTAACTATTCCCAAATAAAACAAACTAAATAAATCCCTTCTAACTATGAACTATTCCCAAATAAAACAAACTAAATAAATTCCTTCTAACTATTAACTATTCCCAAATAAAACAAACTAAATAAATTCCTTCTAACTATTAACTATTCCCAAATAAAACAAACTAAATAAATTCCTTCTAACTATTAACTATTCCCAAATAAAACAAGAATGCTGTTCAAATAAATACAAGTCCTAGTCATTTACAAAAAAAATGAATTTAGTCACTCTCTAAATTACAATCAGGTTTTATGTCTTCCAGAATATTCTAGGCCTTCTCTGTTGATTCTTCTGCCTGGAACTTTGTTCTTTAATTCCTTTGCTGTCTAAATGGTGTTTTGAGCTGTAAGCTGTGGCAATTAGTCTCTCATTTTTGTCCCACTGCCCTTCCTTTATACGCATGATGACATAATTATTTCCCACATTACAGTTGGTCCTACTTATCCAAACCATCAGACTTAAATTTAATAGGTATTAATTGGTTTCTAAGTGCCTAATTCAAACTGATTGGCTAAATTCAGAAGCCTGTTATCTTGGTAACATTGCTGCTTGGCCCTTCAATACAAATGTTTCAGTTTGGAGCTCTGTGTACTGCTTTTTATTTTAACCCTGTAAGCATAGAAAAATCACCACCTTTTAAAGGAACCATAAAATGCTTTCTGCCTGACATTTTACAATTTTACAAACACCAATCTACTGTTACTCTCCCCAACTTCACAACCCAGACCTCATTTCCCTCCCTTTCAGAATTTCTGAACACTGATAAAGGGAGGGGATATTTATCCAAGTCAGGATGATAGTTAGAGATGGTGTATCTCACAGCATTGCAGTTCTACTCCCTGTCATTGTAAGGATCGCAATGCAGGGAGGTGCTGTCAAAGTAACCTACGTGTCTTGGTGCAGTCAATTCTGCAGATGTACTTCCTGCATCCACAGAAGGAGATGGCAGTGAATAGATTCTCATTATAGGCAGGCATTGGTGAAACAAAAATCTATTCCCTCTTAGAAGATAATTCTGTTTATTGTCCTGCTGTAATGCTCAAAAGAGTACAGTGTATTCCCTCATATTTCAGGCATCAGAATTCCAGTTGTTTGATAGATTTATGAAAATCAGACATTTAAAATTTCTTTGATTCCTATTGAAATGATGGCTTCCTATGGACCATGATGTGTTTTATCATCGGGTCGAGCCCAAGATGAACAAAAAAGCAAAGGAAATTACTGCACTGGAATAGACCCCTCCGCCCTCCAAGCCTGCATCAACCATGCTGCCTGACTTAACTAAAACTCCTTGTGTTTCCAGGGACCATATCTGTCAATTTCCATTTTATTCATTTACTTGTCAAGACGTCCCTTAAAAATCACTACTATATCCGTTTCCACTACCTCCCCCTGGCAACGAGTTCCATTCACCCACCACTCTCTGTGTAAAAAATCTGTCTCGTATATTAAACCTTGCCCCTTGCACCTTAAACTTGTGCCCCTAGTAATTGACTCTTCCACCCTGGGAAAAAGCTTATGACTGTCCACTCTGTCCATGTCTCTCATTATCTTGTAGACTTCTGTCAGGTTTCCCCTCAACTTCTGTCACTCCAGTGAGAACAAAGCAAGTTTCTCCAACCTCTCCTCATAGCCAGTGCCCTCCATACCAGGCAACATCCTGGTAAATCTTTTCTGTACCCTCTCCAAAGCCTCCACATCTTTCTGGTACTGTGGCGAAGAGAATTAAACACCATATTCCAAGTGCGGCCTCAGTAAAGTGTTTTATAAAATGTCAACATGACTTGCCAATTTTTAAAGTCAACACCCCGGCCAATAAAGGCCAGCATGCCGTATGCCTTCTTGACTGTCTTTTCCACCTGCATTGCCAATTTCAGTGACCTGTGTACCTGTATATCCAGATCCCTTTGCCTATCAATACTCTTAAGGGTCCTGCCATTTACTGTATGTTTCCTGTGTTCTCATCGCTATCTGCAAATCCACCAATCTTTGTGTCATCTGCAAACTTACTAATCAAACCAATTCATTTTCCTCCAAATCATTTATATATTTACAAACAGTACAGAGTCCCAGCACTGATCACTGAGGAACACCACTTGTCACAGCCCTCTGTCCAGAAACACATCCTTCCACTGCTAAATCGAGCCAGTTTTGCATCCACCTTGCCAGCTCACCTCTGATTCCAAGCGACTTCACCTTCTGCACCAGTCTGCCATGAGGGACTTTGTCAAAAGCCTTACTGAAGTCCATATAGACAACATCCACTGCCCCGCCCTCATCAGTCATCTTCCCTTTATAGTCTCACATTGAAAATTGTTGTTCCTAATTGGGCTTCATACTTCTCAGGTCTAAGCCCAACATATACTCCTCCAGATCCACTCTGGTTCAAACTGAGGCAACAAAAATGATCCACATCCAACTCCCACACTGACGCAAATCTGCTCAAACTGCCTGTGTTTCTGATCTTAATGTGGTGAAATGATGAAACCAAAGCAAAATACTACAGAGGATGAATCTTAGTTATATTGATTCTCCTAATCAGGGCTCATTGTTGTTTAATAACTGTAGTTGATCTGCCTGAAGGTAGATAAAGATAAAATACCTAAAATATTCAGCATTTATTGAGTGAGAAACGGAGATGGGGCTCAGATCACTGACCTGCCTTCAGACTGTGAGAAAAATTCCAGCAGTTGGCGGTCACTAATGGAACAAAAATCTCCCATTTAAAAAAATCTGATTTCTGGGTATTACAGAATGCTCATTCTTTAAGATTCTCCTTACAGCCTTCTTCTTGGATCAAACTTTTGATCAGCACTATTTAAAAGTTTTTCAACTCTTGCAAAATTGAAACTATGTTGTCACAATTTGCAGGAGACAAAATTTGATTAGTTACAGCCAGGATTTGGAGCACTGCAACAAAACACAGGAAGGCAAAAACAGACTCAGAGGAACAGATAAATGGAAGCTGCAATGTAGAATGGTGGAATGCAGGTGGGTTAGATCCCTGCTGATGGAGAGAGATTGTTTTCTACCTTGAGACACTGGCTGGGTTTGAGCATCCACTATTGTTATAAAACATGGAGCCCCAGTTATGAGAAACAATCTAATCTAACACAGCAACATGCATCCACCTTCATTACCGGAATAGTCAGAGAGAATCATTGAATCCAGATAGTGTAGGGCCCTTCGAGTCCACATCGACTCTTCAAAAGATCATCTCACCCAACCTACCCTCTCCATCCTATCCCTGTAACGCAGAAGTGTGGGAGGAAACCGGAGCACCTGGAGAAAATTCATGCAATGTGCAAACCCCACACAGACTGGAACTGAAACCTGTGTCTGGCAGTGTGAGGTGCAATGCTAAAAACAGTGCCAACATGCATCTGAAAAAGTTTACACTGAAACACCCAATGAGGGAAGGAGGAAAGCAGTACCTGCATCTGATCTGATATAGCCCAAGACCCACCACTGGAACCACCTCAAGCCCACCCAGTTCACAGTTCAACCTACCAGCTTATAGCTTCCTGCACCTTTTTTATTCATTCCTGGGACATATCTATTTGTCTATTCCTCATTGCCCTTGAGAAGGTGGTGGTGAGCTGCCTTCTTGCATCGCGGCAGTCCATGTGCTGTGGGTTGACCCACGATGCTGTTAGGGAGGGAATTCCAGGATTTTCACCCAGCAACTGCAAAGAAATGGTGATATATTTCCAAGTCAGGATGGAGTGACTTGAAGGGAAACTTGCAAGTGGTGTTGTTCCCATGTATCTGCTGCCCTTGTCTTTCAAGATGGAAGTGGTCATGGATTTGAAAGGTGCTGTCTCAAGATCTTAGTACATGCTGCTGCTACTGAATGTTGGTGGTGGAGGGAGTGGATATTTGTAGATGTGATACCAATCAAGAGGGCAGCTGTGTCCTGGATGGTGTCGAGCTTCTTGAGTGTTGCTGGAACTGCAACCATCCAGGCAAATGGGGACTATTCTATCAAACTCCTGACTTGTGTCTTGGAGATGGTGGAAAGGCTTTGGCAAGTCAGGAGGTGAGTTACGCGCCACAGCCACTGATTTGTTCTTGTAGCCACTGTGTTTATGTGGTGAGTCTGATTGAATTTCTGGTCAATGGTAACCCCAAAAATATTGATAGTGGGGAAATCAGTGAATGTCAAGCAGCAATGGTTAGAATGTTTCTTATTGGTGATGATCATTACTTGGCATTTGTGTGGTGTAAATGTTACTCGCCAGCCCAAGCCTGGATGTTGTCCAGATCTTGTTGCATTTGAGTGTGGACTGCTTCAGTGTCTGAGGAGTTGTGAATGGTGCTGAGCATTGCGCAATCATCAGCGAACATCCCTACTTCGGACCATATGATGGACAGAAGGTCATTGATGATGCAGCTGAAGATTCTTGGGCCTAGGATACTACCCTGAGAGACTCATGCAGAGATATGCTGGAGCTGAGATGACTGATCTTCTACAATCACGACCATTCCGTAAATTTGATTTGGCTGGAACTGGCATCTGAGATGCTGGAGATCACTGGAGAAAGCCAAGATGGATCATCCATTCAGTACGTCTGACTGATGGACCATGTGATGGACCATCTATATTTGTGGAGCCTCCTCCTCAGTGAGTGGTTTAATTTTCACCACCATTCACGATCGGATTTGGAAGAACTGCAGAGCTAAGATCTGCTTTCTTGGCTGTGGGATTGCTCAGCTCTGTCTATCACTTACTGTTTTTGCCATTTGGCATTAAGTAGTCCTGTTTGGTAGCTTCACCAGGTTAATAGAACATAGAACATTACAGCGCAGAACAGGCCCTTCGGCCCTCGATGTTGCGCCGACCAATTGAGGAAAAAGCAATGACCCTCAAACCTAAACCATTCCGTTTTCATCCATAAACCTATCCACTAACCACTTAAACGCCACCAAACTTGGCGCATCTACAACTGCTGAAGGCAGGGCGTTCCATACCCTTACCACCCTCTGGGTAAAGAAACTACCTCTGACATCCGACTTATAACTACCACCCCTTAATTTAAAGCTATGTCCCCTCGTGCTAGATTTCTCCATCCGAGGAAAAAGGCTATCATTGTCCACCCTGTCTAATCCTCTGATCATCTTATATGCCTCAATAAGGTCACCTCTTAGCCGCCTTCTCTCTAATGAAAATAACCTCAAATCCCTCAGCCTTTCCTCATAAGACCTTCCCTCCATACCAGACAACATCCTGGTAAACCTCCTCTGCACCCTCTCCAATGCCTCCACATCTTTCTTATAATGTGGCGACCAGAACTGTACACAATACTCCCAAGTACAGCCGCACCAGAGTTTTGTACAGTTGTAACATGACGTTGCGGCTCCGAAATTCAATCTCCCTACCAATAAAAGCCAAGACTCCATATGCCTTCTTAACAACCTTATCGACTTGATTGCCAACTTTCAGGGATCTATGCACATATACACCGAGATCCCTCTGTTTGTCAACACTATTAAGAGTCCTACCATTAGTTTGGACTGATTAGAAATAGTCAGCATGGTTTTGTCAAGGGCAGGTCATGCCTTACGAGCCTGGTTGAGTTCTTTGAAAATGTGACTGAACACATTGACGAAGGAAGGGCGGTGGACGTAGTGTACATGGACTTTAGTAAGGCATTTAATAAGGTCCCACATGCAAGGCTTCTGGAGAAGGGCATGGGATCCAAGGGGCTTTGGCCTCGTGGATCCAGAACTGGCTTGCCGGCAGAAGGCAGAGAGTGGTTGTGGATGGGTCTTGTTCTGCATGGAGGTCTGTAACCAGTGGAGTGCCCCAGGGATCTGTTCTGGGACCCCTGCTGTTTGTCATTTTCATAAATGACCTGGATGAGGAAGTGGATGGATGGGTTAGTAAGTTTGCTGACGATACAAAGATCGGTGGTGTTGTGGATGGTCTGGAGGGATGCCAAAAGTTGCAGCGGGACATAGACAGGATGCAAGACTGGGCGGAGAAGTGGCAGATGGACTTCAACGCAGATAAATGTGTAGTGATCCATTTTGGCAGGAATAATGGGATGAAGGAGTACAATATAAGGGGTAGGAGTCTTAGCTGTGTTGTAGAGCAGAAGGATCTCGGGGTCCGGGTCCATAGAACTCTTAAATCGGCCTCGCAGGTGGAGGAAGTGGTCAAGAAGGCGTACGGTGTACTGGCCTTCATTAGTCGAGGAATAGAGTTTAGGAGTCAGGAGGTAATGATGCAGCTCTATAAGACTCTTGTCAGACCCCAGTTGGAGTATTGTGCGCAGTTCTGGTCGCCTCATTATAGGAAGGATGTAGAGGCTATTGAGAGGGTTCAGAGGAGATTTACAAGGATTCTGCCTGGATTGGGAGGCAGGCTTTATGAAGATAGGTTGAGGGAGCTGGGACTCTTCTCACTGGAGAGACGTAGGTTGAGAGGCGACCTGATAGAGGTTTATAAAATGTTGAGAGGAATAGATGGGGTGGACTCTCAGAGACTATTTCCCCGAGCTGAAATGGTCACTACGAGAGGACACAGATTTAAGGTGTAGGGAAGCAAATACAAAGAAGATGTCAGGGGTAGGTTTTTCACTCAGAGGGTGGTGAGTGAATGGAACCGACTGCCGTCGGAGGTTGTTGAGGCAAACTCACTGGGTCTTTTAAGAGACTTCTGGATGAGTATATGGAAAAGAATAGGATAGGGGGTTATAGATAGGTCTGTGGATTGGTAGATGTGATCAGCGCAACTCGTGGGCCGAAGGGCCTGTTTGTGCTGTATTGTTCTATGTTCTATGTTCTATTAGCCCTATACTCTATACATTTGTTATTTCTGCCAAAGTGAATTACCTCACACTTCCGCATTAAACTCCATTTGCCACCTCTTGGCCCAGCTCTGCAACTTGTCTAAGTCTCTCTGCAAACTATAACACCCCTCTTCACTATCTACCACTCCTCCAACTTTGGTGTCGTCAGCAAATTTACTAATCCATCCTTCAATACCCTCATCCAGATCATTTACAAAAATTACAAACAGCAGAGGCCCCAAAACAGACCTCTGAGGTACACCACTCGTAACCGAATCCATGATGAATAATTCCTATCACCCACCACCCTCTGTCTTCTATCAGCTAGTCAATTCCTGAGTCAATTAGCTAAATCATCCTCAATCCCATACATCTGCATTTTCTACAGAAGCCTTCCATGGGGAATCTTATCGAACGCCTTACTAAATAAAGTCCGTATATACCACGTCAACTGCCTTACCCTTATCCGCCTCTCTGGTCACCTTTTCAAAAAACTCAATAAGGTTTGTGAGGCACGACCTACCCTTCACAAAACCATGCTGACTGTCCCCAATCAATTCATTTCTCTCTAAATGACTATAAATCCTATCCCTAATAATTCTTTCCAAAACTTTGCCCACAACAGAAGTAAGACTCACCGACCTGTAATTCCCAGGATAGTGTCTATTCCCCTTCTTGAACAATGGGACATCATTCGCTATCCTCCAGTCTTCCAGCACTATACCTGTAACCAACAACGACCCGAAGATCAGAGCCAAAGGCTCTGCAATCACCTCTCTTGCCTCCCAGAGAATCCTAGCGTAAATCCCCTTCGGCCCAGGGGACTTATCTACTTTCATCTATTGTTACCTCATTTTTAGGAATGCCTGATGCTGCTCCTGGCATGCTGTCCTGAACTTTCCATTTCACCTGGATTGATCCCCTGGCCTGATGGGAATGGTTGAGAAGGGGATATGATGGGCCATGACTTTGCAAATTGTGCTGGAGTATGGCCCATAGCACCTCATGGATGCTTCATCTTGAATTGCTGGATCGGTTTGAATTCTGTCCCATTTAACATGGTGATAGTGTCACACAACACGATGAAGGTTATTCTCAATGTGAAGGCTAGACTTTGTATCCACAAAGATTGTGTGGTGGTCATCCTTACTGATACTGTCATGGACAAATACATTGCAGCCGGCATATTGGTAAGGATGAGATCAAGTATGTATTTACTCTTGTTGGTATAAGACGAATATTAGAGGGCAGTTTTTCACACAAAGGGTAGTAGGGGTGTGGAATGCACTACCGAGTAAGGTGGTGGGAGCAGGCACGCTAGGGTTGTTTAAGGGTCTCTTGGACAGCCATATGAGCGGTCTGCAGATAGAGGGATATAGTAGGACTGTTTAAATATCCTATTTGTTTCCACAGGATGTTCGGTCCACCTTGTTGACCAACAAGGGCATGCATGCGGCAGGTTGTGCGAGAGCTGCTCTTGGATGTTGCTTCAGGAGTGGCCTAGTGCTTCACGTCATTAGTGTATGCTTAAACTGGACCATCTGATGGTCACCATGACAGCTCAGGGACTATCGCTGTTGCTGTGCGGACACATGGATTTGGGCCTGTGTCTGTGGGAGTTTTCACGTTCTCCCCATGGTTGCGTGGGTTTTCTCCGGGTGCTCCGGTTTCCTCCCACATCCCAAAAATGTGCTCTTAGGCTGATTGGGTAACAAATTGGTCCCTATATGTCATTAAGATGTTAGGACAGCGACGCAGGCTCGTTGGGCCGAAGGGCCTGTTTCCGGTGCTGTGTTGTTCTTTGTTCTTTGGTTCCTTCACCATCTACCACAGACCCAGTCTAGTAATTATATTATTTAGGGCCCAACCAGCTCGATCAGTAATGTTGTTGCTGAGCCACTCTTGATGGTGAACATTCTGTGCCCTTGCTACCCTCAGTGCTTCCTCCAAGTATTGTTCAACATGAAGTACTGATCTCAGCCGAAGGAGAACAGTACATGCTAACCAGTAAGAGGTTTTCTTGCACATGTTTAACCTGAAGCCATGAGACTTCATTGGATCCAGAGTCAATGTTAAGGACTCCAGAGCAACTCCCTCCCAACTGTATACCACTGTGCCGCCAACTGTGCTGGGTCTGTCCTGCTGGTGGGACAGGACATATCCAGGGATGATAATGGGAATGTCTGGGGTGTTATCTGTAAGATACTAATCTGTGAGAATGACTGTGTCAAACTGTTCGTTGATTAGTCTGTGAGACAGTTCTCCCAATTTTGGCACTTGACTCCAGATGTTAGTAAGAAGGACTTTGCGGGGTCGACAGGGCAGTTTGTTTTGCTGATGTCTTTTCTGGTGCCTTGGTCAATGCCTACTGGTCCGTGCTTTTTCATTTCATTGCTGAGACTTTGTAGCAAATGATATAACTGAGTAGCTTGCTAGGCCATTTCAGAGGGCGATTGACAGTCAACCACATTGCTGTGGCTCTGGAATCATATGTAGGCCAGACAAGGTAAGGGCAGCAGATTTCTATTCCTGAAAGATATTAGTGAATTAAGTGGGTTTTTCCAACAATCAACAATGGTTTCATGGTCGTCGGTAGACTCTTTATTCCAGATGTTTTTTTATTGAATTCAAATTCCACTCAGGATTTCTGGATTAATAGTCATGTGATAATACCACCAAACCATCACCTCCCTGAGCCAGCCCTGCCCAGTTGTGGGACAGTCCAAGGTGAATTGCTTGTGTAACCAGGGGAGTGCTGGAAGGGTGACCTTCCGCCACATAGTGTGTCCCAAATGGTTTCTTCCTACCTCACCCTATCACTGTGCTGTGCAGATACATGGATTTGGGCCTGTGTCTGTGGGAGTTTGCACATTCTCCCCGTGCTTGCGTGGGTTTTCTCCGGGTGCTCCGGTTTCCTCCCACATCCCAAAAATGTGCTTTTAGGCTAATTGGCAAAACAAATTCTCCCTAAATTGTCTCAAATTTGGTTTTTAATCCATAGATCTATAAACATAGATAGGGATCATGGGTAGAAGTGGGAACATTGGGGTGGCGGCACGGGCTCGTTGGGCCGAAGGGCCTGTTTCCCGTGCTGTTTTATTCTTTGAATCTTCCAGAGGCGAGTGGAGAATGGTGGATAAAGAGACATGTGAGCCTTTGTTTGCCAGCAATAACCGGAAGAAACCATTGCAAGAAGACTTGTACCTTGATGGATGTTTCAGAGAACTAGAAGATAGATTTTACATTGAGGGTATTTCTCGGCCGAGGTTTTCCTAAATTTGATAGTATCTATTTTCAGCTGAATAGTTAAAGTTGATGTTTAGTTAAAATCAATATGCAGTTTAAAAGTTAAAGCTGTGTTGAAAGTTAATGATCAGGAAAGAGTGAATCAGTTGCAACTGTTTATGTTTGAGTGGGTGCCAGAAGTGTTAAATAAATTAATTGTTGAATTACTGCCCATGTTTGTTGCATTAAACTGGAATGCTTGGAAGGTATAAATTAAAGATGTATAACAGACCTCAAGTTTCAAGGATGCAGATGGGGAGGACGGCGGCGAGTGTGCCAGAATTGACAAGTCTGGAAGTCACAAAGATCTGAAGGAGGGTTTCAGTAACAGATCGGCTGAGACAAGAAGAGGGGAGAAGTCATAGGTGCAAAGAAGGGGTCTTTGTGATTGGTAAAGTGAGATTGTGAAAATCTAGTTTAGTCTCAGACATTTCCTATGCAAATGGGAATCAGTAACCTGGGAATTAAAATAGTGATTTTAATTTTCACAATAATTGAGTATCGTTCTGCTAATCTAATGCTGAATGTCAGATAAGGTATCTGATAACTGAACAAAAGTGAACAAGTCAAAAGAAATGGTGTTGAGATAGAGTTGGGTGTGAAAACTGTTGGAGGTGAGGATGGAAGAGACAGGGGAGAGGGACAGCCCTTGACATGTGCAGCCCCAGGAACTAAATTGTAATGCAAATAATAAAAAAGATTTAACAAAAAGCTGATTTATTTGAATTTTGTCCAGAATACTATCCCTATAACTGGATTGGAGTTTATTAACACCAGTAGAAACAAGCTCCAATGAACATGGTTCAGTCCTGTATGTGATTAACAGCAAAATCCAATCACTGTAGTTGCTTGTAAACTCATTGGTATCTCAGTAAATGGGATAAGGTAGTGAATCCCTTCCCGCACATTGAACGGATGAACAGTCTTTCCCCAGTATGAATGCATTGGTATGTCAGCCGGCTGGATGACAGACTGAATAGCTCTCCTTGCTCAGGACAGGTGGATTTTGGTCTATCTCCGATGTGAATTCGGTGGAGTGTAGTGAAATGAAAGCCTAAATACAGCCCCACAATGAAAGCACCTGAATGGTCTCTCGTCAGTATAAACATGTTGATGCCATATCAGTTCCTGGGAACTTTTAAAGCACTTTCTGCAATCTGGGTGTTTAAATGGTCTCTCTTTAGTGTGAACCTGTTAATGGAACATCAGGCTCCCAGGACTTCTAATGGGATGACTGAATGAATACCTTGTCACACTTGGTTTGTCTCCGGTGTGAATTTGTTAGTGTGCCATTGGGTTGGATGAATTACTAAATCCCTTTCCACACTTGGAGCAGGTGAATGATCTCTCCCCAGTATGAATTCACTAGTGTAACATTGTACAATGTCAAAACCTCTTTCCAGTTCGTACAATTGAATGACCTCTCCTCACTGTTAACTTGCTAGTGTGTCAGCAATCTAGCTGACTGAATATAGTCAGTCTATAGCAATCAAGAAACAATACTGTTCATTTTATGTTAATACATGTGACAATAATAAATCAAGTCAAACCCTGAACTCTATGGCCCTCAAGTTCGGGAATTAACTCCTTCTACTCTACTTTCCACCTTTAAAGATTCTCTTCAAAATCCAGCTGTTTCCCCCAATTTTTGGTCATCAGCTGTTTATGTGTCTGGGTGTCAGGCTTTGTTTGATAAATGTTAAGATTCACTGACACGGTTTATGAAATGAAAACACTACACGGAGCTGTTATTGTTCCTATTTTACAATGCTTTGATTTCACTGCAACCTCTATCACTTTTTGTTGCACACCCTTGGTTGGGGCTGGATGACTGCGAACAAATCCTCCAGAGTAAATGAGGAAGCGGGGCTTTTCCCAGCTCTCCTTGATTGGCTCCAAGGGCCAGCCTGGCTGCGCATGTGCCCTGCTCCACAATGGCAGCCATTAACTCCAATTTCTGCTCAAGGGAAGACCCATAGCTTGGTATCCAGTTCGGAGACAACATGGAGCCTCTGGGTCTATATTCCGGATTCAGGGCTTACACTGGGTGTTTATGAAGCCACTCCACCCATCCCACTGACCCTTTTCCGACACCCAATAAACTTACCGGCAACAGAGATAGACAGATACGTGTCATCACCATCACTTGCACTGTGATGTGCCAATCACTGGGCAGCACTGCGCATGCTCTAAACACCAGGCACATGGGCACTGTCTTACTGATACAGATGGGGAAAACATCATCCACTAATAGGATTGCTGGGATAAGAACTCCAGGTACTGTGGATGTTCATCTTCATCACTGACAATATTCAGCATAGACAGAAGGAATTACCAGAGAGAATTAATATTGTGCAATGGGAAAGGGTATTCAGGATCTACTTTGGAGAGCTGGGAACTGAAGTGATCTGAAGTAAGAAAGGAAAACAAATGACAACAAACTGAACAATCAATAACAGGATTAGTCTTCTCGTTTCAAAGAGAAATCAAAAATTTATCACTGTCTTCCAAGCATATTTTAGTTCCACTGCTTCCCCTGCTGTCAAAGTGTCAGTCTGTACCTTGTTCTCATCTTTTGCTTTCAGAAAGATACAGCCTGATACTTTGTTCAGCCAGTAATCTTCTGCACTATCTTGCTTTCAGACAGAGCTGACCTCCCATCCCATGCCCTATCACCATTACCTGTAAATAAAACCTGTTTTAATCTTTAATATTAGCATTACAACTCAGTTTGATTTGTATCCATGACAGCTTTGTTAATTAATTTCTCCTGAGTTCCAACCTCTTCCAGACTTCTTTATTCTATAAGCTCTTCACACTTGTGGATGGAGGAGAAACAGGGAAAAGGACAAACTTCAAAATGATTTAAATTGTATTCAAGGTATCAAAAAGATTCAACACATTGCATTGAACTCAGATCTCATTTATTAGAATTTTATCCCACAATATTAAATTGTAAAACTGGGGCTACAGTTCATTTTCTTTATTTATAGAAAGATGTAAATACATTAGAAACAGGTTTACTGGACTAACATCAGGAATGGATTGGTTGCCTTACGAGAGAAGGTTGGGGAGTTCCTGTTTGAGTCTATTAGACACTAGATTGACTGGAGTTTAATTTCCAGCTGGGCTGGGTAATTGAATCCTTATCCCACAGTCCAAACATTTCCATGCTTTCTCCTCAGTATGACGACATTTGTGGTATGAAGGTCAGGTGACTGGCTGAAGCCTCGTCCATGCACAGAACACGAGTACAGTTTCTCCTCACTATGAATTGTGCTTTCTCCTTCTATGTTCAAAGTCCAGTGATACGCAGGTTATAATAAATTGAGAAACCCCAGCAGATCCTGAGGTGATGGTAGGTCTGAGCTTCCTGACTGCAGATCCTCCTCTTCCGATACGCTGTGAAATTTGTTTAAAACAGAAAAAAGGGAGTGAGAGAACCCACAAAAACAAGCTGTGAAATTGAGCTGAAAGAATCTGGTAATTTGTGGGGCCGCCTTTAAGAAAAAGTGACTTGAAAGCTATTGGATTGTTGTAAAAGTACAACTGAGTCACTAATGCCCTTCATGAAACCTGCCAGCTTTGAACATAGTGGTAGGCCATTCAGGCTGTTGATTTTACTCCACCACTTAATATCATGACTGATCAGATACTTCAATACCTTTTACTCAAACTATCTACTTTGTGTTATTGTTAATTAGAAATCTAATAATTTCTGCTTTAAACATGCAGAATGACTGAACTTCCAATGGTTACTATGCAGCCATGTTTCCATACTGAGAATTAACTCAGTTACTTCTATTTGTGTTTTTAGATCCTCTACCTTATCACAAATGCTGCGCACATTCAGATATAGCTCGACACATACCTGATGCTTTGTTTTATTTATCCTGCCTTCTAGATCCATTATCACTTCCTGTTACCAACATTACTTCCTTCCATTCTTCAGTTTTCCCTTGACAAACTAAGTTTAACCCACCTCTAAACAAACTTCCAATATCTCTGGGAGGAAACAGACAGGGAGACTGGAGAAGCAAGGATGAAGGAAAGGATCTTATTAATCCTCAACTCAACAAGAACATTGATAAAAATCTTCTAAACTCAACCTCCGCTACCTAGAAGGACCAGGGTACCAGGTTCATGTGACTCCATTGTCTCCAAGTTCCACTGCAAGTTACACAGCATCCTGATTTGTCTCACAACCAGTACTGAATGGGAAGAAAATTCCTCCATTTAAATATTGGGAAGACTGAAGTCATTGTCTTCAGTCCCCACTACAAACTCCACTCCCTAACCATCAATACATTTTCTCTCTTAGCTTTGAGGCTGAACCAGACTGTTCACAGTCTTAGTGCCATATTTCATCCCAAGCTGAGCTTCTGACTACACATCGTTATAATTGCCAGTTTTCATCTTAGTAACTTTGTCTAACTTCACTCGTTCCTCAGCTCATCTGCTGCTGAAACTCATCCATTCTTTTGTTCTCTTGAAACTGGACTATTTCCAGCCACCCACATAAAGTTGGGGGTATTTCAAAACTCAAACAAAGCTGATTTATTTGTTTTTTTTACCCAGAATTATAGCATCTAAAATTATGCTGGAGATTAACATCAGCAGAAGACCTCAATTATCATAATCCAATTACTATACTCACTTGTGAAGCCGCTGGTGTGCTCGCAGGTTGGATGACGTACTGTATCCCATCCCACACTTGGAGCAGGTGAATGGTCTCTCTCCAGTGTGAACTCGCTGGTGTGTCCGCAGGTCACATGGCCGAATGAATCCTTTCCCACACTTGGAGCAGGTATATGGTCTCTCCCCTGTGTGAATTCGCTGGTGTGCAGTGAGCTGAGATGAATGTTTGAACCCGGTCCCACATTCAGAGCACTTAAACGGTCTCTCATCAGTGTGAATACGTTGGTGGGACATGCATTCACTAGAGCTTTTATAGCACTTCCCGCAGATGGGGCATTTGAAAGGTCTCTCCCCTGTGTGAATTCGCTGGTGTATCAGTAGGGCAGAGGAGGCAATGAATCCTTTCCCACATTCAAAGCAGGTGAACGGTCTCTCCCCATTGTGAGTGCGCTGGTGCATCACCAAGCTGGATAACACACTGAATCCCTTCCCACACTCGGAGCAGGTGTACGGTTTCTCCCCCGTGTGAATTCGCTCATGTGCCAAATGGTTAGACAATCGAGTAAATCCTTTCCCACACGTGGAGCAGGTGTACAGTCTGTCCCCAGTGTGAACTCGGTGGTGTGTCCGCAGTTCAGATGATCGGGTGAATTTCTTACCACACTCAGAGCAGGTGTACAACCTCTCCCCAGTGTGAACTTGCTGGTGTGTCAGTAGCTCAGATGATCGAGTGAATCCTTTCCCACACTCGGAACAGGTGAATGGTCTCTCACCTGTGTGAATTCGCTGGTGTACAGTGAGATGAAATGATTGTTTGAACCCAATTCCACAATGAGGGCACCTGAATGGTCTCTCATCTGTGTGAATACGTTGATGGGACATGCATTCACTAGAGCTTTTATAACACTTCCCGCAGTCTGGACATTTGAAAGGTCTCTCCCCTGTATGAATTCGCTGGTGTGTCACCAGAGTGGAGGAGGTAGTGAATCCCTTCCCACATGTGGAGCAGGTGAAGGGCCTCTCCCCAGTGTGAGTGCGCTGGTGTGTCACCAGGCTGGCAAACACACCAAATCCCTTTCCACATGTGGAACAGGTGTATGGTCTCTCGCCTGTGTGAATTCGCTCATGAATTAAACAGTCCGACAATCGAGTGAATCCTTTCCCACACTCAGAACAGATATATGGCCTCTCCCCAGTATGAACTCGCTGGTGTGTCAGCAAGTCAGATGACCGAGTGAATCCCTTCCCACACTCAGAGCAAGTGAACGGTCGCTCTCCAGTGTGACACCGTCGATGAATTTCCAGCACTGATGGATAATTGAATAACATCCCACAGTCTTCACATTTCAATAATTTCTCCTTGTTGTGAATGCATTTATGTTCTGACAGATCAGATGATTGGCTGAATTCTTGTCCACACACAGAACATGTGTACTGCCCACTATGGACTGTGCTTTTTCCTTCCATGCTCAAAATCCAACGATGTTCAGTTTATGATAATTTGAGCACTCTGTCAGATTTTGATGTGATGTTTGGTTTGTTTCCAAATGGCAAATCCTCTCCTTCTAATAACCTGTGAAATTGATTTAAAACAGAAAATGGGATTGAGAGAGAATCCACAAAAAGGAGTGGGAGCAAGTGTGGGACGCAGGGGAGAATGTGAGGAATTTTAAATTTCTATAACTGGAGCACATTTCTGATAGAATTTCCAAACACACAATCTCCATCCCTGAAGACCAGGGTAGCAGGTTTATGTCGATACCATCAGCTTTTTCAAGTCATACACCATCTTCACTAATCTGACATCCCATACTGGATCAGCAGACATTTCCTGTAGTTGAATATTGCGAAGACTGATGACATTGTAGCAGGACTGCAGACAATCTCCACTTAATGAATTCTGACTCCACCTCTCTCCCTAGCAAATGTCTGTGGTAGAACTGGTTGGTCACAAATTTGGTGTCATTATTTTACCCCAAGCTGAGCTTCCAGGCATAAGCTGTATCAGTAAGTGGTATAAGAGCAGTGAGAGAGATTTCATCCTGAGTAAGACATAGTTGCAGTGAGTATATTTGGAAATTCAGATCAAAGTGGGGATTCAGTACATAGAGGAAGAGAAGGAAAAGTTAGGGCCTAGTAGTCAGATAAATCAAGTAATTGTAAAATATATTTGAGTTAATGCAAGAGAAGTAAAGTCAAGACATAGCAGGGCAGCTCAGTTGGTGGAATGTGTGTCTTGTAATATGTGCAAAGTCATAAACACTTCTGGTGGTCTGGATGATTATATATGCACAAAATGCTGCCAAAACCTGAGCTTGGGTTTCAAAGCTGGGATAGTGGCAAGTGTCACTGTGACGCATCCACAAGGCTGAAAGCTACATGGATAGCATATTCATAAAAGTGGTCACAGTACCGTCTAAGGTTCCTATCTCCAGTCACCTAATCCCAATCCAGCATCTCTCCATATTAGTAATACTTATGCTGCTGATATTCTCTGCTCTGAATCCTATTCACTCAACATCCCGGTTAAACAACAACTCAAATTAAAACTCATATTCTTTTCAAATCCCTCCATGCCATTGTTTTTCCCTATTCCCGTCACAGATGTTTGAATCTTTATCCACAGAAAAAAAATTACATTCAGATTCAGATGAATTGAGTGTCTCTATCAAGTTTTGATCTGATGTTTGATGGTATGAGATTTCCACCTACAATCCTGATCTTCCAATATCCTGTAAGAAAATCGTCTCTGTTAGTCCAAGACAGGAATTAAGAAGATACAAACATTTCTCTTGGTTTGTGTTTTGTGTGTGTGAGTGCTGATTCCCTATGGAAAGAGTTTCCAAAAGCCATCAGGATGGAAATGCTTTAACATTCTGCCAGGAGTAGGGGGAGCGCGCGTGCGCCCTGCAGCCCAGTCCGCCATGACGATGCCGGTCGCTAACGGGTCTGGCAGCGGAAAGGCGGCCCCGCCGTTACCGCCCGGCTTTGCTGCAATCCTGGCACCGCGAATGTTTTCACGCCGGGTTTAGAATCTGCATTGGGTGTTTATAAATCATCCGTACCCGTTCCGCTGCCTCCGTTACCCTCCAAAAATTCACAATTTGTCCCTGATTCCGGAGCCCAGCCAACCGCCTGCCGGGAAAAGCAGCACCAATCTGCGCATGCTCCAGTCAGAGACGGCAATGCGCATGACCACTTTACAGCTGCTCTGCGCCTGCGCTGTGGGCGGAGTTACACTGGGCTGAACAGGAAGAAGCCTCAGGACAGCAGGTTAAAGTCCAACAGGTTCATTTGGCAGCACAAGCTTTCAGAGTTTCAGGCTTCTTCATCAGTCAAGTGAGTGAGGGGTTGTGTAATAAATGTGTAGAGTATAGGGCAAATGGTAGGATTCTTAGTAGTCTAGATGAGCAGAGGGATCTTGGTGTGTATGTGCATAGATCCCTGAAAGTAGGCAGTCAGGTCGAGAAGGTTGTTAGGAAGGCATATGGAGTCTTGGCTTTTAGTGGTAGAGGGATTGAAGTTCGGAGCCGCAACGTCATGTTGCAACTGTACAAAACTCTAGTGCGGCCGCACTTGGAGTATTGTGTGCAGTTCTGGTCCCCACATTATAAGAAAGATGTGGAGGCATTGGAGAGGGTACAGAGGAGGTTTACCAGATGTTGCCTGGTATGGAGGGCAGGTCTTATGAGGAGAGGCTGAGGGATTTGAGGTTGTTTTCGTTAGAAAGGAGGAGGCTAAGAGGGGACCTGATCGAAAAATATAAGATGATTAGAGGTTTAGATAGGGTGGACAGTGATAGCCTTTTTCCTAGGATGGAAAAAGCTAGCACGAGAGGACACAGCTTTAAATTAAGGGGTGATAGTTATAGACGGATATCAGAGGTAGGTTCTTTACCCAAAGGGTGGTTCGGGAGTGGAATGCCCTGCCTGCAGCAGTTGTAGATGCGCCAAGTTTGGTGGCGTTTAAAAGGTTAGTTGATAAGTATATGGAAGAGAAGGGAATGGTTTAGTTTGGAGGGGCATTGCTTTTTATATTGGTCAGCGCAACATCGAAGGCCGAAGGGCCTGTTCTGTGCTGTAATGTTCTATGTTCACAAACAGGGCATATAGAACATAGAACATTACAGCGCAGAACAAGCCCTTTGGCCTTCCATGTTGCGCCGACCAATTAAGAAAAAGCAATAACCCTTTAACTTAAACCATTCCCTTTTCATCCATAAACCTATCTACTAACCTCTTAAATGCCACCAAAGTTGGCGCATCTACAACTGACGCAGGCAAGGCATTCCATACCCTTACCACCCTCTGGGTAAAGAAACTACCTCTGACATCTGTCCTATAACAACCACCCCTTAATTTAAAGCTATGTCCCCTCGTGCTAGATTTCTCCATCCGAGGAAAAAGGCTATCACTGTCCACCCTGTCTAATCCTCTGATCATCTTATATGCCTCAATAAGGTCACCTCTTAGCCGCCTTCTCTCTAATGAAAACAACCTCAAATCCCTCAGCCTCTCCTCATAAGACCTGCCCTCCATACCAGGCAACATCCTGGTAAACCTCCTCTGCACCCTCTCCAATGCCTCCACATCTTTGTTATAATGTGGCGACCAGAACTGTACACAATACTCCCAAGTGCAGCCGCACCAGAGTTTTGTACAGTTGTAACATGACGTTGTGGCTCCGAAATTCAATCTCCCTACCAATAAAAGCCAAGACTCCGTATGCCTTCTTAACAACCTTATCGACTTGATTGCCAACTTTCAGGGATCAATACTCCAAGTGCGGCTGCACTAGAGTTTTGTACAGTTGCAACATACAGACACAAACTCAATTTACAGGATAATGTTTGGAATGTGAGTTTTTACAAGTAATCAAATCTTAAAGATACAAACAATGTGAATGCAGAGAGGACCAAGCACAAGTTAAAGAGATGTGTATTGTCTCTAGTCACGATAATTAATGAGATTTTGCAAGCTCGGGCAAGTTGTGGGGGTTACAGATAGTGTAACATGAACCCAAGATCCCGGTTGAGGCGGTCCTCGTGTACGGAACTTGGTTGTCAGTCTCTGCTCAGCGATTCTGTGCTGTTGTGTGTCATGAAGGCCACCTTGGAGAATGTTTACCCAAGATCAGAGGCTGAATGCCCATGAGTGCTGAAACGTTCGCCAACTGGAAGGGAACACTCTTGCCTGGTAATTGTCGAGTGGCGTTCATTCATCCGTTATCATAGCATCTGCATGGTCTTCCTAATGTATCGTGCCTTGGGACATCCTTTCCTGCAGTGTATCACGTAGATAATGTTAACCAAGTTGCAAGAGCATGTACTGTGTACCTGGTGGATGGTGTTCTCACCTGAAATGATGGCATCAGTATTAATGATCCAGCACGTCTTGCAGAGATTGCTCTGTCATGGTTGTGTGGTGTTGTGGTCACTGTTCTCCTGAACGCTGGGTAGTTTGCTGTGGACTGTTTGAGGTTTGGTGATTGTTTAAGGGCAAGAAGTGTGGGCGTGAAGATGGCCTTGGCAAAATGTTCATCTTTATCGATGACATGTTGACGATGTCGTAGCTCCTCTGCTCCAGGGAAGTACAGGAGGAAGAAGGGTATTCTTTCTGCTGTGTCCTGCTTTTATCTTCTAAAGAGGTCATTTTGGTTTTTCACTGTGGCACGTCGGAAATACCAATTGATGAGTCGAGTGCCATATCGTGTTCTTATGAAGGCATCTTTCATTCGTCTGTAGATATCTATTGTGATCCTCCTCATCTGACAGATTCTGTCTATATGGATGGTTTGTCCGTAAGGGATGGCTTCTTTAACGTGTTTTGGCTGGAAGCTGGAGAAGTGGAGTATTGTGAGCTTATCCATGGGCTTCTGGTGCTGAGAGCTGAAGTGACTGACCTTCATGGAAATGCTTGTGTTCAAGAATGCAACCAATTCCAGAGAGTAGTTCATGGTGAGTCTGATGGCAGGATGGAACTTGTTGATGTCATCATATAGTTGTTTCAATCTTTGTTCATCATGAATCCAAAGGAAGGAAGTGTCATTGATGTGTCTAGTGTATAGCGTCGATTGAAGGTCCTATGCGATGAAGAGGTCTTGTTAGAACCTGTGCATGAAGATATTGCCATATTGAGGTACAAATTTAGTCCCCACGGCTATTCCATGTGTCTGAGTGAAGAACTAGTTTTTAAAGATGAAGATGTTATAGTCCAGGATGAAGCAGATGAGTTGTAAAATTGCATCTGGAGATTGGAAATTGTTAGTGTTGAGTACTGAGGGAATTGCAGCAATGATGTTGTCGTGGGGAATGCTGGTACAGAATGCCGAGACATCCATTGTGACAAGGAATGCTCCTGGTTCACCTGCTCCATGTGTGCTGTGTTTCTGTAGGAAGTCTGCAGTATCATGACAGAAGCTGGGTTTGTACAGTGGGTTTCAGGATGTCCTCGATGTAGCTGGAGAGGTTCTCACACAGAGTCCCATTGCCTGATACGATGGACAGCTGGATGTGTTGGCCTTATGTATCTTTGGGAGGCAGTAGAGATCTCCAACGCAGGGAGCACTTGGGATAAAAGAACTGAGGATGCTATGAAGTTCCAGACCAAAGGTCTTGATCAATCTATTGAGTTGATGGGTGTGTTCTTTGGTCGGATCTGTGGGTAACTGCCTTCAGTGTTCCTTGTTGTTCAGTTGTTGGTACAGTTCTTTACAATAATCCCTTCTGTTCAGTTGCAGTTGGTCTTGAGTGCGCAGATGACATTACATTGTGCTTGGGTGACATTCAGTGCTGTCTTGTGAGTGCAGCTGATGAATCTGGCATTTACACATAGAACATAGAACATTACAGCACAGAACAGGCCCTTCGGCCTTCGATGTTGCGCCGACCAATATAAAAAGCAATGCCCCTCCAAACTAAACCATTCCCTTCTCTTCCATATACTTATCAACTAACCTCTTAAACGCCACCAAACTTGGCGCATCTACAACCGCTGCAGGCAGGGCATTCCACTCCCGAACCACCCTTTGGGTAAAGAACCTGCCTCTGATATCCGTCATATGACATCTCCTGATGGCTTGGGCATAAGGCCTTCTGGAGGAGAAAATTCGACTTTTTCCTCTTCAGTTGCTGCACTACCGATCCTTCTGACAGCTGTTCTGGTTCACTGGTTGTCAACTTCCAATCTCCAGAAGCAATTCTACAACTCATCCACTTCATCCTGGACCACAAGGTCTTCACTTTCAAAAAACTGTTCTTCGTCCAGACACACGGAACAGCCATGGGGAATAAATTTTGTACTTCAATATGCCAACATCTTTATGTTTGAGGTTCAAACAAGACCTCTTTGCCACACAGGAACTTCAACCAATGCTATACACTAGATACATTGATGACATTTTCTTCCTTTGGACTCAGGGCGAACAATCATTGAAACAACTATATGATGACACCAACAAATTCCATCCCACCATCAGACTCACCATGGACCACTCTCTGGAATCGGTCGTATTCTTGGACACACGCATTTCCATTAAGGACGGTCACCTCAGCACTCAGCACCACAAGCCCACGGATTAGCTCACGATAATCCACTTCTTCAGCTTCCAGCCTAAGCACAGAAGCCGTCCCCTACAGAAGTAGGGGACAGAGTCTGCTGAGATGACGAGGATCGCAATAGACAGTACAGAAACTGAAAGAAGCCCTCATAAAAACAGGGTACGGCGCTCAACTCATCGATCGACAGTTCTGAAGGGTCATAGTGAAAAACCGCACCGACCTCCTTAGAAGCCAAACATGGAACATGGCAGAATGAGTACCCTCCGTCACCCAATTCTTCCCCAGAATGGAAGAGCTATGACATCTCCAGAGCCTTCAACATGTCATCAATGAAGATGAACATCACGCCAAAGCCATCCCTACACTTCAAATAATCACACAACCTCAAATAGACCATTGTCTGCCGCAAAACTACCCGAATTTCAGAAGAATAATGACCAAGCCACCACACAACCCTGCCACAGCAACCTCTGCACGACATGCCGGATCATCAATACAGGTGACATTATCTCAAACCATCCCATAACATATCCTTGCGACTCGGCCTATGTTGTCTACCTGATCTACTGCAGGAAAGGATGTCCCGAGGCATGGTGCATTGGGGAGACCATGCAGATGCTATGACAACAGATGAATGAACACCGTTTGACAATCACCAGGCAAGAGTATTCTCTTTCAGTCGGGGAACATTTTAGCAGTCATGGGCATTTAGCGTCTGATCTTCGGTTAAGCTTTCTCCAAGGCTGTCTTCATGTTACACAACACAGAATCACTGAGCAGAAATTGGTAACTTAAGTTTCACATACGTGAGGATGGCCTCAACCGGGATCTTGGATTCATGTCAAACAATCTGTAACCACGACTTCACTGGGCTTCAAAATCTTACTAACTGTCCTGGCTGGAGACAATACACATCTCTTTAACATCTCTTTAAGCTTAGCCCTCTGTCCACTCACATTGTCTGTACCTTTAAGACTTGATTACCTGTAAAGACTCGCTTTCCAAGCATTATCTTGTGAACTGAATTTGTGTCTGTATTAGTCTGTTTATGAACACAACTCTTTTACGCAGAGGGTGGTGGGGGCCTGGAATGCGCTGCCAAATAGGGTGGTGGAGGCAGACACGCTGGCATCGTTTAAGAATTAACTGGATAGTTACATGAGCAGCCTGGGAATGGAGGGATACAAACGAATGGTCTATTTGGACCAATGCACAGCACAGGCTTGGAGGGCCGAAGAGCCTGTTCCCTACACTGTACTGTTCTTTGCTCTTTTAAAACGAACAGCAATAATTATGGGGGATTTTAACCTCCACATTGGTCAAGTCAGATGTGATGGGCTTGAGGAAGAGTTCTTAGAATGCTGTCAAGATAGTTTCCTTGAATAGTATGTTACAGAGCCTAAGAGAGAGCTAATTATCTTGGATCTGTCCTGTGTAATGGGAGAGGTAAAATTAATGATCTCCTTGTGTGGGATTCTCTTGAAATGAGTAATCACAATATGGTTGAATTTCTAATACAGATGGAGAGTGAGAAAGTAGGGTCCCAAACCAGTGTCGTCTGCTTGAACAGAGGGGAGTATGATAGGATGAGGGCGGAGTTGGCTAATGTAGACTGGGAGCATGGACTAGTTGGTAGGACAGCTGGGGGACAGTGGAGGATTTTTAAGGAGATTTTTCTCAGCACTCAGCAAAAATATATTCTAATGAAAAAGAAGGAATGTAAGAAAAGGGATAACAGCCATGAATAACTAAGGAAATAAAGGAGAGTATCAAATTAAAAAGCAATGCATACAGAGTGGCAAAAATTAGTGGGGAACTAGAAGATTGGGAAAACTTTAAAAAAAACAAAAGAACTACTAAGAAAGCAGTAAAGAAAGGAAAGATAGATTATAAATGTAAACTAGCACAAAATATAAAAATGGATAGTAAATGTTTTTACAAATATATAAAATGGAAAAGAGCAGCTAAAGCAAATGTTGGACCCTTAGAAGAACAGAAGGAGCATTATGGAAGCGAAGAAATGACCGAGGCCTTAAACAAGTTCTTTCTTCACAGTGGAGGACACAAATAGTGTACCAATAATTGACAGTCATGGGACTGAGGGGGGGGGGGATCTTAAAACAATCACTATTATTAAGGAAGTAGTGTGGGTAGGTTAATGGGACTAAAGGTAGATAAGTCCCTGGGTCCGGATGGAATGCATCCCAGGGTACAGAAAGAAACAGCAGAACGAATAGCAGATGCATTAGTTGTAATTTATCAAGATTCGCTGGACTCTGGGGAGGTGCCAGCTGATTGGAAAACAGCTAATGTAACACCACTGTTTAAAAAAGGAGGTAGACAAAAGGTGGGTAAGTACAGACCAGTTAACTTAACATCTGTAGTTGGGAAAATGCTGGAATCTATCATTAAGGAAGAAATAGCAGGACACCTGGAAAAGAATGGTTCAATCAAGCAGATGCAGCATGAATTCATGATGGGAAAGTCATGTTTGACGAATTTATTGGATTTTTATGAAGATGTAACGACTGTGGTAGACAGAGGGGAACCAGTGGATGTGGTGTTTTAGATTTCCAGAAGGCATTCAATAAGGTGCCTCACAAAAGGTTGCTGCATAAGATTAAGGTACACAGAGTTGGGGGTAAAGTGTTAGCATGGATTGAGGATTGGCTATCTAACAGGAAGCAGAGAGTTGGAATAAATGGGTGCTTTTCTGGTTGGCCGTTGGTGACTACTGGAGTGTCGCAGAGATCGGTGCTGGGGCCTCAACTGTTTACAATATATATAGATGATCTGGAGGAGGGGACCGAGTGTAGGGTAACAAAGTTTGCGAATGACACAAAGATGAGTAGAAAAGCGAATTGTGTGGAGGATGCGGAAAGTCTGCGGAGAGATTTGGATAGGCTGTGAGTGGGCGAAGATCTGGCAGATGGAGTATAACGTTGGCAAGTGTGAGGTTATCCAGTTTGGAAGGAAAATAGTAAAATGGCCTATTATTTAAATGGTGAAAAATTACAACAAGCTACTGTGCAGAGGGACCTGGGGGTCCTTGTGCATGAGTCACAAAAACTCAGTCTGCAGGTGCAGTAGATGATCAAGAAGGCAAATGGAATGTTGGCCTTTATCGCAAGAGGGATGGAGTATAAAAGCAGAGAGATCGTACTGCAATTGTACAGGGTACTAGTGAGGCCGCACCTAGAGTACTATGTGCAATTTTGGTCCCATTATTTGAGAAAAGATATATTGGCTTTGGAGGGAGTGCAGAGAAGGTTCACCAGGTTGATTCCAGAGATGAGGGGGTTAGCTTATAAGGAGAGATTGAGTAGACTGGCCTGTGGAGATCTTATAGAGAAATATTAGATAATAAAGGGGCTAGACAGGGTAGAAGCAGAGAAATTATTTCCACTTAGAATGGAAACAAGAACTAGAGGGCACAGCCTCAAAATAAGAAAGAGTCAATTTAGAACAGAGTTGAGGAGGAACTTCTCTCAGAGGGCAGTGAATCTTTGGAATTCTCTGCCCATTGAAGCAGTGGAAGCTACCTCGTTAAATGTATTTAAGTCACAGATAGATAAATTTTTGACCAATAAAGGAATTTAGGGTTATGGAGAGCAGGCAGGTAAGTGGAACTGAATGACTATCAGATCAGCCGTGATCTCATTGAATGGCAAGGCAGGCTCGAGGAGCTAGCTGGCCTAGTTCTGCTCCTATTTCTTATGTTCTTAAAAATGACTTCTTAGGATTCAGCATTTCTCTGATCAATTTAAACTCTCTCTGATATTAAATGAAAGCATCTTTATCTTTTGGCATTATTCTCTGCCTAGATATGCATCAATAATTTAGTTTATTGCTTTATGTGTGCCTGACTTGTGCTGGTATCATTCATGAATACATTTTTTATTTTACTGGCATGTTACAAATTCAGTCCTTAGAGACATTATTGATATATCACTTAAATATTTTGCATTATTCTCAAATCACAGATTAAAACATTAGCTGCTAATTATCCTCAAACTGAGTATTTAGAATTAACCAGAATTCTCAACTACAAATTCTAATGTGTTAGCAATTTTCCTAACTGGTTTCCTTATATCTGATATTGATCTGCTGTCTGACTTTCCTCCCAGAATATTTCATACTTTATGTTTCAGTTTCTTAATCAAAAAGTCCATCGTGTTTCTTAGTCTATTTACTAATTTGCTACATCTTTCATTTATCTTGCACACTGGACTTGAATGAACATTATTGTTTTTCATATAAGCCCTTTTCTAAAATCTTATAACATATTAAAAATGTTAATATAATTCAGTTACTTATATAAAATAGTGGTATTTCTGATGGTACATTGATGTCTATGACTAAGTCTTAGTCCATCTCGTCCCTTCTACTGTTAATCCCACCTACACCCAGGAACACAGGTCCAGATCCCCCTCACAGCCTAGAACTGAAATCAAAGTGAAAGCAAGCCTTGGTGATGACATTGTTTTTTGATTCACATGAAAACTCATCTGGACCTTTTGCAGAAGAAAATCTACTATGCCTACCCGGTCTGACCTACAGGAGAGTCCAGACCCACAGCAATGTGATTGACTCTTAACTGCCCTCTGAAATGGCTCAGAAAAAATGTTCAGTTCAAGAGGAAATAGGGATGGCCAATAAATGCTGGCATTTGGAGTTTGTATGTTTTCCTTGTGTCTGTGTGGGTTTTGTCCTGGTGCTCTGGTTTCCTCCCACACTCCAAATATGGGCCTGTAGGTGGACTGGCCATGCTAAATTGCTGCTTAGTCTCAGGTGGAGTAGCTAGGAGTTATGGGGATAGGGCCTGAATGGGATTGTGATCAGTGTAGACTTGATGGGCCAAATGGCCTCCTGCACTGTAGGGATTCTATAGCAAGTTCTGCTTTTGGTAGACTGCGCTCCACTGTATGGGAACGTCGAGGAATCAGCCCAACAACAAAACTGAAGGTCTACAGCGCCGCAGTACTTACTACCCCCTCCTGTTTGCCTGTGAAACATGGATTGTGTATCAAAGGCATGCAAGACAACTCAATCATTTTCACATGACTTGTCTTCACAGAATATTACACATCAGATGGCAAGACAAAATACCCAGGCACTGAAGTTCTCTCTAGAGCAAATCTACCATCAGTCCATACACTGCTGATGAGAGCGCAAACCCGGTGGGCAGGTCATGTCATCTGTATATGGGACAAGCGCATACCCAAGCAGCTCCTTTTTGGGGAACTCTCTGCTGGAAGATGCTCGCGTGGAGGGCAGAAGAAACATTTCAAAGACACAGTCAAGTCTCTGAAGTCACTTGACATTGACACGACCACCTGGGAAACATGGCACAAAACCGCCCTACCTGGCGCTGCCTCTCCACAAAGGCTGTCAAGCTCATGAAGCAAGGTGTGTTACTGAAGCACAACTTAAGCGTGAGCTGCACAAGTGCAGAGCCACCAGCGCAACAACTACAGTGTCTACACAAGTCTGTCCGATATGTGCCAGGACATTCCATGCCCAAATTGGCCTGATCAGTCATCTTCGGACACACCGCAACCAGCCTCAAAATGACTCATGGTGTCGAGGTTCTCATCGATGACGATAGGTGAACAATTGAATTCAGGGATTCTACGATTCTATAATTATTGCTGGGCTATTAATCCAGAAACCCAGTTAATGTTCTGGGGAATGGATTCAAATCCTGCTATGGCAGATGGTGAAATTTGAATTCAATTTTTAAAACCTCTGGAATTATGAATCTACTGATGACCGTGAAATTACTGTTAATTGTCGGAAAAATCCATCTGGTTCACTTAGGGAAGGAAATCTGCCATCCTTACCTGGTCTGGCTTACATGTGAGTCCAGACCTATAGCAATGTGGTTGACTCTCAATTGTCTTCTGAAATTACCTAGCAAGCCATTTAGTTCAAGGGCAATAAATGCTGGTCAGGCAGCAATGCCCATGTCCCATGAATGAATAAAAAAAGTCAGCCTGAATCTGTGGCCACTCTCACCATTTAAAAGTCACCAGACAGCCTTAAGGAGGAGTTCATAGAATGTATCAGTGATAGCTTCCTTGAACAGTCTGTAATGGAACCTACAAGGGAGTAAGCTACCTAGGTCTGGTCCTGTATAATGAGATGGGAATAATTAATGATCCTGCAGTTAGGGATCCTCTTGGAAGCAGCGATCACAGTATGGTTGAATTTAAAATACAAATGGAGCGTGAGAAGGTAAAATCCAATCCCAGTGTCTTGTGCTTAAACAAAGGAGACTATAAAGGGATGAGGGAGGAGTTGGCTAAGGTAGACTGGGAGCAAAAACTTTATGGTGGGACAATTGAGGAACAGTGGAGGATTTTCAAAGCAATCTTTCACAGTGCTCAGCAAAAGAATATACCAGTGATAAGGAAGGACTGTAGAAAGGGAGATAATCAGCTATGGATATGTAAGGAAATAAAGGAGGGTATCAACTTGAAAGAAAATGCATACACAGTGGCAAAGATTAGTGAGAACCTAGAGGTCAGCAGAAAGCCACAAAAAAAGCTATAAAGAAAAGTAAGATGGATTATGAGAGTAAACTAGTTCAGAATTTATAAACAGACAGCAAAAGTTTCTACAAATATAAAAATGAAAAATGGTGGCTAAAGTAAACATTGTTTTTTTAGAGGATGAGAAGCGGATGTAATAACTGGAAATGAGAAGACGGCTGAGACACCGAACTGGTATTTTGTGTCGGTCTTCACAGTGGAAGACACAAATAACATGACAGAAATTGATGACAAGAAGACTATGGCAGGTGAGAACCTAAAAACTATCATTATGACGAAAGAGTTAGTGTTGGGCAAGATAACGGGGCTAAAGGTAGTCAAGTCTCCTGGTCCTGATGGAATGCATCCCAGAGTACTAAAAGAGATGGTGGGAGAAACAGTAAATGCACTAGTGGTAATTTACCAAAATTCACTGGACTCTGGGATGGAAAAACAGCAAATGTGACGCCACTGTTTAAAAAAGGAGGTAGACATAAGGTGGGTAACTATAGGCTGGTTAGCTTAACTTTTGTAGTAGGGAAAATGCTTGAATCTATCATCAAGGAAGAAATAGCGAGACATCTGGGTATAAATTATCCCATTGGTAAGACGCAGCATGAAGAGAAGGTCATGCTTGAATAATTTGATGGAATTCTTTGAGAACATTACATGTGCAGTGGACAATGGGGAACCTGTGGATGTGGTGTATCTGGATTTCCAGACGGCATTTGACAAGGTGCTGCACCAAAGACTGCTACGTAAGATAAAGGTACATGGTGTTACAGGTGATGTATTACTTTGGAATAGTGGATTGGTTAATAAACAGAAAGCAAAGACTGGGGGTAAATGGATGTTTTTCTGGTTGGTGATCAGTGACTAGTGATGTGCCTCAGGGATCAGTGTTAGGACCACAATTGTTTATGATTTACATCGAGTTGGCGACAAAGTACAGTGTGCCAAAATTCACAGATGACATTAAGAAGAGTGGCAGAGTAAAGTGTGCAGAGGACACTGAAAGTCTGCAAAGGGATATAGATAGTCTTAAGTAAGTGGGCGAGGATCTGACAGATGGAGTATAATGTTGGTAAATGTGAAGTCATTCATTTTGATAGGAATAACAGCAAAATGGACTACTATTCAAATGGTAAAAAATTGCAGCATGCTGCTGCGCAGAGGGACCCGGATGTCCTTGTGCAGGAATCACAGGGAGTTGGTTTGCAGGTGCAACAGGTAATTAAGAAGGCAAATGGAAGTGCTAGAGGGACAGAGTTTAAAAACAGCGAGTTAAGTTGCATCTGTAGGAGGTGCTGGTGAGGTCACGCCAGCTGTGTACAGTTTTGGTCTACTTACTTGAGAAAGGATATACTGGCATTAGAGGGGGTGCAGAGGAGATTCACTAGGTTGTTTCCAGAGTTGGAGATGGGGGGTTGGCTTATGAGGAGAGACTGAAGACTGAGACTAATTGGAATTCAGAAGATAACAATGCACTTTTAGCTTATTAAATGAGAGTCTGAGCCTTGATTTTCCAGGAAGTAAGACTTTATTCTCCAGCACACGAGAATAAAGCCGGGATGTCTGGAACACTCCAGTGAAATGCTCACTTACAGCTTGTCTTATACAGTTTGCAGATACATACCCTGAGATTCTTATCTCATCCTCAAGGCTGGCTTATCTTTACCCACCATTAGTGCTGGCTCTGCTAATAATTTACCTTGTCGTGGATTGGTCACTAATCGATGCATTTACTACTCTGTGAAACCAGTTTGTTTATATGACAGTTCCGACCTTTGCCCTCACCCCATTAACGTTGTTTATACACAATGGTGGCTTAGCTAGACTTTAAATCAAGTAACAAAGAGAATATATGTACCCCATCCCTGTTTTCTAGGCCATAGTGTGACCATTGTTTCTCAAGGTTTAACTGCCTACAGCTGCTTACACTCAATGTTTAATAAATGCTTACCATTCCTGATTCTATCACATTAGCCACCATACATTCAATTACATTAATTAACATACTGGGCTCATTATATTTCAACATCCTGCCCATCGCATGTTGATGAGACTATTTTTCACATTTTACTGCTGCTACTACAAATATTCTTCTCACACACATTTTACTGCTGCTACTACAAATATTCTCTTACATTCCCCCCTTTGAGACTCCTCCGAGTCTCACCCAAAAATACCACCCTACATGATTACATTCTCAAGCTATCTATATGTGCCCCTGTAGGTTTCGTAGGAAATGTGGAGGAGCCAAGTATTTGGGTCAGGGATCAATGTCCCTATTCTAACTTTATTATGACTTATCTATCAATGTTCTGATTATAGGTTGCTCCCCCAGATTACCTATGACTAACAGTCATCAGCCAAAAACCTTCTCACTGTTGACTAGAGAAGGGAAAAAGACCAATAACTGTGTACAGACTAAGTTCTCAGGTCTTAAGGGCACCGGTATGTTGTTATCACTTCGGTAGGGCAACTCCTTGGTGGCGTCATTTTCGCAGGGCACTGCACCTCGTCTTCGATCATAGTTATTGTGAGTCCATTCAGTGGGGGCAACTCGACATTTTCCCACTCCTCTGTTTCTGTATTGAGAGGTTGATCACAACTCATTCGAGTCGCCATTTGTCGTACCATCAGTCTAGTTACGAGAGATCTCAGAACAGGCAAAAAACAGCAAGTCATTAATTCCACAATGAGTAGTATAACTACTGCTATAATTCCTGCTCTAGCAAGCTATGCTCCCCATTTCCCTAGCGTACTGTCTAGCCAGTCCCAAATCTCATGACCGAACTCAGATTGTGGTTGCGTCTATTGATCTCTTATGATCCATCCGCCTTGGCGGGTTAATATCTTTTTCAAGCATCTTGTTTTTTCTTTCTCTTAGTATTCTGCCTAAGGGTTCTTGCACTTTTAATCTCAATACTTTCTTATTTTCTTTTAACCTTAATTGTGGGCTTTCTGCATTCTGTTTCTCCCTGTTATGGGTCAAGAAAGTCTGGGAAGGAGATGGTCCCCAAGTCCCAGGCGGGAAAAGAGGCTTCTGCTCTTTCCCCATTACCTCCTCAGCCTTGGCCAAGGGCATCAGGATCATCAGCCAACTCAGACATAAAATCGTTCTTACTATTTTCAATTTCTGCATTCCTATCCTGACCCTGTGTTTGGCTAGAAGGACCTTCCTCCTCATCACTACTCCTATCCAGGCTTTCGGTACTTTCAACTCCCCCATCAACCTCTATCTCTGATACTGTTTTGGTACAATGATTTAAATGATACCACAGTGTACTGCCTTCTACTTGCACAGCCGTAGGAGAGACTTTGATTACTTCAGATGGTCCTTCTCTCCTGGGTTCGTCCCAGCGCCTCCGGAACTTTCTGATATATACGCGATCTCCAGGTTTGATCTGGTGTTCTGCCACTGGATTCCCCTCCTCCTTGCCTTTCTCCTGTTCAAATATAGTTCTGTGTATAATAGTTAATTGTTGTATATATTCTTTTGTGCTTTGATCTAAACATTCTAGTGTAGGGCCTCCCGATCCCCTAATTTTTGGTACCGGCATTACTCTTCCTGTCATCATTTCACGTGGACTTAAATGTGTGGTTCTGTTTTCTTGACTTCTGCATTGCATTAGTGCTAGTGGCAGGGCATCAATCTAATTTTTCCCTGTCTCACTGCAAATTTTACTTATTTTGGCCTTGAGGGTCCCGTTTGCCCTCTCCACCATTCCTTGAGACTGGGAATGGTACACACAACCAAACTTCTGCTTTATCCGTAGTGCTGAGAGAGTTTCTCTCAGTACCCTTCCGATAAATGCGGATCCATTGTCTGAACTCAATTGAGTGGGTATGCCAAATCTCGGAATGATCTCTTTTGACAGGAAGTTAATTACCGTTCCAGACCCTTGGTCTTTGGATGGTGTTGCTTCTATCCATCTGCTGAATCTGTCAATTATCACCAACATATATCTCTTTCCTCTCACCGATTTCCCCATGTCTACATAATCCATGCATAGGTGCTTAAACGGCCCTTCAGGAATTGGTATGTGCCCTATAGGAGCAGTTATACCTTTCCTAATGTTATTCTGGGCACATACCTCACATTGACTTAACATATAATCAATTGAATTCTGCAGGTAAGGTGACCAGAATCTTTCCTCCTTTATTTTTCTGGTCACCTCCCCCCTTGCACAGTGATTGACTCCGTGTGCTTCGCTGATTAGTAAGGTTAGTAATGATGTAGGTGCTACGATCAGCCCTTCCCCATTTCTCCATACTCTATCATGTTAACACTGCACTGCTCCTCTATCTTTCCACACTGTTTTTTCAGCTATCATGGCTTCCTCCTGTAACTGCACCACATTTTCTAGGGTGTGTTGGGGATCTACGCTCCCCATTCCTGGTCCAGGGTGTGATCTTACCTCGACTGGGGCTATTGTGGTCATGATGCATCCTGATACTTCTTTGGCTACCTCATCAGCTTTAGCATTTCCCTTGGTAACATTATCCTTTCCCTTTTTATGCGCCTGGCATTTGATTATGGCCAATTCTTTTGGACCCATCATTGCTCATATTAATGCTTTTATTTGACTTTCGTGCTGTATTGGTCCTCCTCCACTTTTCATGAATCCCCTCTGTCTCCATATTGCTCCAAATAGGTGGCACACTCCATGCACATAAGCTGAATCCGTATATACCCCCACTATTTCCCCTTCTGTCAACTCGCATGCTCTGGTTAATGCTTTGAGGTCTGCTAGTTGGGCTGAGCAAGGTTGCTCACACTTTTCTGCCTCTAACACTTCAAATGTCTCCCCTTTCTGTTCGATTATAGCATAACCTGCATGGTTTCCGACATGATCCCTGTAGCACGAGCCATCAACATATGTTACTCTTTTCCTTTCTGTGTCTAGTTTTTCTGCTTTTAAGTCTTTTAGTTTCATGGATGATTTTACTTCTCTTACACACTCATGCTCTTCTCTTTCATGAGGTAATGGCATATAGTCGGCTGGATTAACCCTGTTACATCTCACTATCGTAATATCTGGAAAGGTGGTCAGCATTCGGTAGTGATGGATTCTGGCAGGCGTCAGTACAAATCTCCCCTGTTCGATCAGTTCAGCTACCTTATGGTATACATGTATGTTTATTGGATATCCCATCGTGACCACGGCTGCTTTTTCATATGCCCACCAGGCTGCTGCCAGGCCTTGGTAGCACGGGGGGTATCCCATAGCCACATTGTCTAGCTTGGTGCTATAATAAGCTATGGCCTGCCTTTTCCTGCCTTTACAACTTTCCTGCATTAGTACTGCTGTTACAAATCCTGCTTCCCTGTTACCCACAACATACACCTGGAGGACCAGGTGGCAGTCCCTGTTTCTGACCTTGATTATTTCCCTGACTTTGTCCCTTGTGGTTCTGATAGGGTAATCCACCACTTCCCTGCCCCTGTCCTTTCCCATTCCAGTCATTTTGGTTCTGGGGCTTCCAATTATTTTGGTAATTTGGATTGTAACCTCCTGGAGTCATGGACAGTGGGAAACCAGAAATGTTATAGGTTATGATGGGCTGACTTCCACCTCCACTTCTCCCTTGTGGTAGTGTGGGTATCTCTCCGATCGTTAGGTCAGCCACCATCAAGTGCCATTTTCTTGGGTGTGGAGTCCTCTTTTAATTTCTGCTTTTCTTTGTTTTTAATTTCCTCCAACTGAGCTTGGAGAAGTTTGCGCTGTACGTCTTTCAGCTGCTTGTCTGCATTCTTTTCCTCCTTGCGGTGTCTTTCTACCACGTGGATGACATGGTCTAAGAATTCTCTATAGCTTTTTGACTCCAGGCCTACCACTTCCTCCAATCTAGACTTAGCTGAAGTCAGTAGACCCTCTAAAATTGCTGCTCGGAACATGGAATTGGTCAGTGGATCTGTCAGAATGTCCGTCTCAGTGTCCCTTCTCCATCTTTTCAGCATCTCCATCTTTGTGGCCGCATTTTCTTCCCACCCAATGGCTCCCCCTTCAGTGTTTTCATGTCCACTCGATTGGGGTACATGCCTCTTAGTGCCTGCCAAATGTCATGGCGATATAAGTCTATTGGCACTCCATCCACATCTGGGTCAAGTGCTGCCGCAGGGATGCCTGCAAGTCTCATTACTTCAGTCATTTGATTCATTCCCAACACCTTTGCCAGGAGGGCTTTGATGTCACCCAGCGCCATCCTCTTTCCCACCATTCCAGCTTCCGACTGTCCAATCCACCTTCCGGCCCCATCCAAAATATTTGGTAATTCACTAATCAAATTAGGCAAGTCCTGACCTGACCAGGGAATATATTGTAGTCTGCCACCCTTCAGAACCACAGGGAATATATATTCCTCTCTTTGTTCTTCGTTTGGGTATTTTATTGGTGGTCTTCTTACCCGTAGTGACCTTCTCTGTGGCGCTAACCCTGCCAATAAATCCCCTTCTTCTTCACTACTACCCTCTGTCTCTCTTTCTATTTCCTCCTTTCTCCCTTTTTCTGGAAGTTTCCAGTCCCAGTCCCCTTTTTGCTTCCAGTTGTCCTTTACGCCTACATTTCTGTCTCTTCTCTCGCTTTCCTGTTTCCTTCTATTTTCCCTTTTATCACATCCGCCTTCACTTGCCTGCTCCTCATCTTCCTTCCTTTCCATTACTTTCTTTGCCCACTCTAGGACATCTACCATCTTCACTTCCTCTTCCAACCGTTGTCTCATCTGGATGACTTTGTCCAAATCCTCTTCTACTTTCTTACTTTCTTCCTCAATGTTTTGTCTCCTTTCTGTATCTTGTGCTACCCATTCTTCTTTTGTTATTTGTTTTACCTCATACTCTCCTTCAAAATTCATTGTACCTGTTATGATTGGATATAACCCAGTGGATCTCTGTTCCTCCGGATATGGAGGTGGAGCTGCATTTGGGTCTTTCAATCCCTCCTTTTCCTGAGCTTGCACCAGCATTTGCATCCTACCTCCCTCCCATACCCTTCTCCTTTCTTTCCCTTCTTTTTCAAACAATGTCAGTATCTCCAGTTCTTTTTCTCGCTTTTCTTGTCTTTTTTTAGATTTATCTTTTATTTTATAATTCTTCAAAAATCCTTTCTGATCCTCGCATCTCTCCACACACCATGTGCCCCCTTCTGGCCATTGTGTATTTGATTTGTTTGTTCTTTTAGTCCATTTTTTGGAGATGTATGCTATATCTCCTCTAAGGGCTGGAAACTTATCCCCTAGTATTTCTACTGGTGTTTTAGCCTTGCTTGTCATTGTCTGTATTCTTGAACTAGTGTTATGAATTCTGTTGTTTAATTTATCTGAATTTGGTATTATAGTTATTATTACACAATACACTGTGTTTTCTTGACCAATCCCCTGTTCACTCTCCCACTGCGCTTCTCTTACTATCACCTGTACTTCTAACCGGGGTTCCGATATCCACTTCCCTGTTTTCCCTCTCCCTGGCAATATTCTTCTTTCACTTGCTAAAGAATAATATGCCTTTACTTGTTGGTCTATGTGTATTAAAGCCCTACGCGATCTGGGTTCCTTTATTAATTCTATTAACGTCTCTACTATTGTTTCACTTATCCAATTTCTGCTTATTATTCCTTCCCAGTTCACGTACGGCCACTCGTTTCTTACTCATCCAAATTAATTATATGTATAATCTTTCTCAACAGAGCGTCTTTTTCGCCCTTCTACCACTCCCTAACTTCCCCTCCAACTGCTTTCATTAGTTCTCTTTTTTTAGGTAATGTGTGCTAACACTACTGCTCAGAAGAATCTGTTACTGCAGTTATTCTAAGCTGTTTGTCACTATTCTGAGTGCGTCCTGAGTGCCACATTCACCATCAATCCCTGCACCGCTGTTCTGAACCATTCATCACAGGCTGGTTCCTTACAGCCCCTTTGTCACACGTCCAACTAATTGTCTCCATCTCTACTGATTTGTGCTTTAGTAACCCTAACAACTGTACAACTGTATTAGGTAGGAGATCAATCTCTCACAGATCTCTCCTCTCGGTTGACGTCCTTTATCCGAGGTCCTGGGTAGGTTCAGACTGGCAGGCCTTCCTACACTTACTCTCCTTGGGCAAGTTGTAACCTGGAATCCCGCTCCAAACCGCTCGACTAACCTAATTGCTTCCGTTAGCGTTCGGCTTTTTCATCGTCTCGCGTTTTACCCATTCACAGACAATACAGCATTCATAACGCGCTTTGCATGCAAAACTCTACCCTTCAAATCGTACTCAGTCTCTCAAAAATTTTACACAATTCAATTTTATTCACGCAGGGTATCTTTTGAGTTGGGGAGATCTAGGATTGGCAGAGAACCGGGTATGCCGGACCTCGAGATCCCTTTTCCGACAAGGATTTACGTGCGTGCAAGTCTGCTTACCTTGTTGTCAGAATGCCGGCTTTGGGATTCTCGATCCCGGTCAGACCACTGCCTCCTCCGCTCCTTCCGGACTTCAATTTTCCGGGCAATCTCTCACCATACCCTGCTCGCAGCGCCAATTTTGTCGTGGTTCCCCAGGACGACAATGCACTTTTAGCTTATTAAATGAGAGTCTGAGTCTTGGTTTTCCAGGTAGTAAGACTTTATTCTCCAGCACACGAGAACAAAGCCGGGATGTCCGGAACACTCCAGTGAAATGCTCACTTACAGCTTGTCTTATACAGTTTGCAGATACATGCCCTGAGATTCTTATCTCTTATCCTAAAGGCGCTTATTTTAACCACCATTAGTGCATGGCTCTGCTAATTAATTTAATCTGTCGGATTGCGTCACTAATCGATGAATTACTACTGTGAAACCAGTTTGTTATAGATAAGTTCCGACCTTTGCCCTCTCCCCATTATTAACGTTGTTTTATACACAATGTGGCTTAGCAGACTTTTAAAACTAAGTGACAAAGCAGAATATATGTACCCCATCCTGTTTTAGCGCCATAGTGTGACCTGTTTCTCAAGGTTTAACTGACTACATCTGCTTACACTCAATGTTTAATAAATGCTTACCATTCCCGATTCTATCACATTAGCCACCGTACATTCAATTACATTAAATAACATACTGGGCTCATTATATTTCAACATCCTGCCCATCGCATGTTGATGAGACTATATTTCGCATTTTACTGCTGCTACTACAAATATTTTCTCACACACATTTTACTGCTGCTACTTACAGATCTTATAGAAACACAAGATTATGAAGGGAAGCGATAAGATAGAAGCAGGGAAGTTGTTTCCACTGGTGGGTGAAACTAGAACTAGAGGGCATAGCTTCAAAATAAGGGGAAGCACATTTAGGATTAAGTTGAGGAGGAACTTCTTCACACAAAAGGTTATGAATCTATGGAATTCCCTGCCCAGTGAAGCAGTTGAGGCTGCCTCATTGAATGTTTTTAAGGCAAGGATGTTTGAACAGTAAAGGAATTAAGGGTTATGGTGAGTGGGCAGGTAAATGGAGCTGAGTCTACAAAAAGATCAGTCATGGTCTTACTGAATTGCGAAATAGGCTCCATAGCTCACATTGCCCCTCCATTACCCCACATTGCCCCACATCCCCCATTGCCCATATTACCCTCCATTGCCCACATTACTCCCAATGCGCCCCCATTGCCCACATTATCCCCAATACTCCCACATTACCCCCAATGCCTCCCCAATTATCCCACAGCCCCCATTACCCCCCAATGCCCCACATTGCCCACATTACCCCCATTGCCCACATTACCCCCAATTACCCCACAGCCCCCATTACCCCCAATGCCCCACATTGCTCATATCCCCATTGCCCACATTACCCCAATTACCTACAGCCCACATTACCCCCAATGCCCCTCATTGCCCACATTGCCCACATTACCCCCATTGCCCACATTACCCCCAATTACCCCACAGCCCCCATTACGCCCAATGCCCCACATTGCCCACATTAGCCCCATTGCCCACATTACCTCCAATTACCCACAACCCGCATTACCCCCAATGCCCCTCATTGCCCCCATTGCCCACAGCGCACATTACCCCCAATGCACCTCATTGCCCACATTACCCCCATTGCCCCCAATTACCCCACAGCCCCCATTACCCCCAATGCCCCACATTGCTCCCATTGCCCACATTACCCCCAATTACCCCACAGCCCCCATTACCCCAATGCCCCACATTGCTCCCATTGCCCACATTACCCCCAATTACCCCACAGCCCCCATTACGCCCAATGCCCCACATTGCCCACATTAGCCCCATTGCCCACATTACCTCCAATTACCCACAACCCACATTACCCCCAATGCCCCTCATTGCCCCCATTGCCCACAGCGCACATTACCCCCAATGCACCTCATTGCCCACATTACCCCCATTGCCCATTACCCCAATGCACCTCATTGCCCACATTACCCCCCATTGCCCCATTACCCCCAATGCCCCACATTACCCACATTGCCCTTACGAGTTCTTATGAACCTGTCACAATACCCGACTGATTGACGATAGCTCTGGACCAATAGGAATAGAGGAGGCTGGGCGGCTGGTCCTTCAACCAATCAGGGTGAATGGGGGCGGTGCTGCGAGTGGAGCATGCGCAGTGCCAGTAATGGCGGTAGGCATCGCGCAATGTGATGTCCATCGGTAAGTGGCGGCTGGGAGAGGGTGATGGATCTGGCGGGCAGAAACATGTTGTGTAAACCGCAAATCAGGTGAGAGAATTTCCTGGCCCCCCCGTTTATACCGAGCGGAGCCGCTGAGGTTTCCCGGTTAAAGGGCCCGGGTTCACGGCCGCCATGTTCTAGCGGGTACGGTGCAGTTGTGCGCCTGCGTGGTTTCACGGCCAGGATGGGGGAGGCGTGCCATCGGGGCGGAGCTTCTAGCGGGTACGGGGGTCGAGGGCGGGGAGAGGGAGGTGGGGTTAGGTGCGCCATTGGAGCCGCAGCAGCGCGTGGTGGAGGGAGCGAGGGGGCGAGGGGGGGAGAGGGGTGAGCGAGGGGACAGTGCAGGGTAGAGGAACTGCAGTGATCAGTGAGGGGGCATGGGGCGGGAGGAGGGGGGAGGGGAGGCTGGGGGGGGGAAGGAGGAGGAGGGGGAGGGGGGGGAGGGGAGAGGGGGGGTGGAAGGGGGGGAGGGGGGGGGGGAGGGGAGGGGGGGGGGGGAGGGCCGGGATGGGGGGGGGGGGGGGGGGGGGGGGGGGGAGGGGGGGGGGGGGGGGGGAGGGGGGGGGGGGAGGGGGGGGGGGTGGGGGGGGAGGGGGGAGGGGGGGGGGGGGAGGGGGGGGGGGGGGGGGAGGGGGGGGGGGAGGGGGGGGGAGGACGGGGGGGGGCGGGGGGGGAGGGGGCGGGGGGGGAGGGAGGGGGGGAGGGGAGGGGGGGGGAGGGGGGGGGGGGGAGGGGGGGAGGGGGGGGGGAGGGGGGGGGGAGGGGGGGGGGGGGGGGAGGGGAGGGAGGGGGGGAGGGGGGGGGAGCGGGGGGGGAGGGGAGGGGGAGGTGGGGAGGAGGGGGACGGGGGGAGGGGGGAGGAAGGGGAGGGGAGGGGAGGGGGGAGGAAGGGGAGGGGAAGAGAGGGGGGAGGGGGGAGGGAGACGAGGGGGATGGGGGGGAGGGGGGGAGGGGAGGGGGGGGGAGCGGGGGGGAGGGGAGGGAGGGGAGGGGGGAGAGAGGGGGGAGGGGGGGAGAGAGGGGGGAGGGGAGGGGGGGAGAGAGGGGGAGAGGGGGGGGGGGGGAGAGGGGGGAGAAGGGGGGAGGGGAAGGGGGGGAGAGAGGGAGAGGGGGGGGGGAGGGGGAAGGGGGGAGAGAGGGGGAGAGGGGAAGGGGGGGAGGGGGAGGGGGGGGCGAGGGGAGGGGGGAGAGGGGGAGGGGGAGAGGGGGGGGGGGGGGGGGGGGGGGGGGAGAGGGGGGGGGGGGGGGAAGAGGGGAAGGGGGGAGGGGGGGAGGGGGGGGGAGGGGGGGGGGGGAGGGGGGGTGGGGGGGAGGGGGAGGGGAGGAGGGGGGGGGGACGGGGGGGGGGGGGGGGAGAGGGGGGGGTGGGGGGGGGGGACAGGGGGGGGGGGGGGGGGGCGGTCGGATGGGGGGGGGGGGGGGTGGGAATGGGCGGGGGGGGGGTTTGGTGCGGCGGGGTGGGGGGGGGGGGGGGAGGGGGCGGGGGGCGGGGAGGGGAGGGGAGAGAGGGGGGGGAGAGAGGGAGGGAGGGGGGGCGAGAGGGAGGGGAGGGGGGAGAGAGGGGGCGGGGGAGGGGGAGAGGGAGGGGGGGGGAGAGAGGGGGGGAGGAGAGGGGGAGAGAGGGGGGGACTAGGGGGAGGGGGGAGGGAGGGGGATGATTGGGGGGGGGGGAGAGGGGGAGGGGGGGGAGAGAGAGGGGAGGGGGGGGAGAGGGGGGGAGAGGGGGAGGGGGGGGGAGAGAGGGGGATGGGAGGGGCCGGGGGGGAGAGAGGGGGGGCGGGCGGGGGAGGGGGGGGGCGGGGGAGGGGGGGGAGGAGAGGGGGGGGGAGGGGAGGGGGCGGGGAGCGAGGGGAGGGGAGAGGGAGAGGGGGGGGAGGGAGCTGGGAGGGGGGGAGGGGAGAGGGGAGGGGAGGGGGAGAGGGAGGGCGGTCGGGAGGGAGGGGAGGGGGAGGGAGAGGGGGGGGGGGGGAGGGAGAGGGGGGGGGGGGGGTGAGGGAGAGGGATGGGGGGCTGGAGAGGGGAGGGAGGGAGGGGGGGGGGGAGGGGCGGGAGGAGGGAGAGGGGGAGGGAGGAGGGGGATGCGCGGGGGGGGCGGGAGAGGGAGGGGGGAGGGGGTGGAGGGAGAGGGGGGGAGGGGGGGAGAGGGGAGGGGAGGGAGGGGAGGGGGGAGGGGGGGGAGGCCAGAGGGCGGGGGGCGGGGAGGTGGGGGGAGGGAGGGGGGAGAGGGAGAGGGGCAGGGAGGTGGGGAGAGGGAGAGGGGAGGGTGGGGGGGGGGGAGGGGGGGGAGAGGGGGGGAGAGGGGGGGGGAGGGAGCGGGGGGGAGAGGGGAGGGAGGGGGGAGAGGAGGGAGAGGGAGGGAGGGGGGGGGGAAGGAGAGGGGGGGAGAGGGAGGGAGGGGGGGAGAGGAGGAGGGGGGGGAGGAGAGGGGGAGAGGGGAAGGAGAGGGGGGGGGGGAAGGAGGAGGGGGGGGGAGAGGGAGGGGGGGGGAAGGGGAGGAGGGTGGGAAGGAGGAGGGAGGAGAGGGGGGGGGGGAAGGAGAGGGGGGGAGGCGGGGGGGGGAGGGAGGGGGGGGGGGGAGAGGGGGCGGAGGGAGGCGGAGGGGGGGGGGAGAGGGGGAGGGGGAGGGCAGAAGGGGAGGGGGGGCAGGGGAGAAGGGGAGGGGGGGCGGGGGGGGGGGGGAGGGTGAGCGATAGACGAGGGGGGAGGGGGGGGGGGCAGGGGAGAAGGAGAGGGGGGTGGGAGGGGGGAGGGGAGAAGGGGGGGTGGGAGGGAGGGGGGTAGGGGAAGGGGGGGTAGGGGGAGGGGAGGGGGATGGGGAGGGGGGTGGGGGAGGGAGAAGGGGGGGGGGGGGGAGGAGGGGGAGGGGGAGGGGAGGAAGGGGGAAGGGGGGGAGGGAGAACAGAAGGAGGACGGGGGGGAGGGGGAGGGGAGGGAAATTTGAGAAGGGGGAGGGGGGAGGGAGGGGAGAAGGAGGGAAGGGGGGGAGGGGGGGGTGGGAGGGAGAAGGGGGGGTGGGAGGGAGGGGGGAGAGGGAGGGGAGGGGGGAGGGTAGATGGGAGGGGGGGGATGGGGAGGGGAGAGGAGATGGGTGATGAGGGGAGAGGAGACGGGGAGGGGGGGATGGGGGGAGAGGAGGTTGAGGGGGGGAGATGGGAGGGGAGAGGAGGTGGAGGGGGGGATGGGGAGGGGAGAGGAGACGGGGGCAGACGGGGGAGGGAGAGGAGATGGGGGGAAAGGGGATGGGAGAGGGCGGAAGGGATGGGATGGGGAGGGGAAGGGGATGGGGAGGGGGGAGAGGGGGAAGGGGAGGGATGGGGAGGGGGGGGATGGGGAGAGGGGGGGGTGGGGAGGGGGGATGGGGTGGGGGGGTGGGGGGGGGGAGGATGGGGAAGGGGGGATGGGGGAGAGGGGGGGATGGGGAGGGGGGGTGGGGAGAGGAGGTGGATGGGGAGGGGGCGTGTGGGGAGAGAGGGGGGCGATCGGGAGGGGGTGGTGGTGGAGAGGGTGGGGATGGGGAAGGGGAGAGGGGGGGGGGGATGGGGGGGGGGGGGGGATGGGGGGAGGAGAGGGGGGATGGGGGGAGGAGAGGGGGGATGGGGGCGGGTGGGGGGGGGATTGGGGCAGGGGAGGGGTGGGAATGAGGAGGAGTGGGAGGGGGGAAGAATGAGGGGCTACTCTTCCAATCAGGGAGGTGTGCGAGGGGGGAATGAGGGTGGCGGAGGGGGAATGAGGGGAGGAGGGGTGGGGAGGGAATGAGGGAGGGAGGGTGTTGGGGGGAGATGAGGGGGGAGAGAGTGGGGGATGAGGGGAGGGGGGGAACAGGGGGAAGGGGTGGGGGAGGGGAGGGGTTGGGGGATGAGGGGGGGGTGGGGGAGGGAGTGGGGGAGGTTGTCCCAATTCTCAGCTAACTCCACAGCAACATTATAAACTACATTCTGTCAGTTAGACTCAGCAGATGTTAGCTCAGGTGACCAGATGCTCAGACAAAGATATAGGATTTATGGAAAATTATCGTGGACTATAGAGATTGAGAGATCCACAGAGGGAATTGCAGAGTTTTTCATTGAGGTAATTGAAATCATGATTACCAGTGATGGAACAATTATAAGAGGAAATGTTATTGTCACTGTACATATTTGTTTAAGAGGGACGCAGAAAAACCTGCCCAAAACTTTATTCAGATTTCAGCTCATGGAGGAGTGAGTATGTGGAGCTTTTCAAATTTAGGGAATGGGGGATATGTTTCATAGAATTGTCTGTTATGAATTTCTATCCTGTACTAAGTGATATTTTTTGTAAACTCTTTACAGAGAATTAAAAGGAAGATTTACAGAAGGTAAGCTCAAACCAAGCATCAAATCAAAATTTGATAGAATCACATTCTTCATGGCCTGAATAGCGTCAGCCATCAATGTGGAAAGAGATTGTTTGATTTTTTTTTAATGTCTGTGAGAAAACATTTCAGACATCATTCTGACTGGAAAACTAGTGAGACACTCACACACCAGAGTAATAATGTTCTACTGAATTGACCAGTTACAAAAATCTGAAAAATCTTATCATTCATGGTGCAGAGAAACTATAGAGGTATTCTCTGTGTGGACCACGATCCTACTGATGAACAAACTTGAAGAGAAACAAGAACACCAGCAAAATGGAGAAACCATGGAAATGTGAGGATTGTGGGAAAGGATTCAGTTATCCGTCCAAGCTGGAAAACCATCAACGCACTCATACTGGGGAGAGGCCATTCACCTGCTCCCAGTGTGGAAAGGGATTCATTCAGTCAGCCCAACTGTTAACACACCAGCGGTTTCACGCTGGCGAGATAACATTCAACTGTTCTACTTGTGGGATGGGATTTACTCAGTCATCTGACCTGCTCAGACATCAGCGAGTTCATCTTGGGGAAAAGCCATTCAGTTGCTCCAGGTGTGGCAAAGGATTCACTCAGTCATCCAATCTGCGGAGACATCAGCAAGTTCACACTGGGGAGAGGCAGTTCACCTGTTGTGAATGTGGGAAGGGTTTCATTCGATCATCCCAACTGCAAACACATCAGCGAATGCACACTGGGGAGAGACCATTCACTTGTTCTGTATGTGGGAGAGGATTCACTGGGTCCTCTGACCTGCTGAAACATCAGCGAATTCACACTGAGGAGAGACCGTTCAGCTGTACTTCCTGCGGAAAAAGATTCAGGTCTTCAGCCAATCTCAATGTACACCAGCGAGTTCACACTGGAGAGAAGCCATTCACTTGTTCCCAGTGCGGGAAGGGATTCACCCAATTATCCCACTTGCAGACACACCAACGAATTCATAACTGACAGTAGGGTTGGGATTCTGATGTTATTGCTGCTGTTAATCACATCCCAGACTGAACCATGTTCTGGATAGTTGGGGTTTGTTTCTGCTGATGTTAAGCATCTGTGTAACTGGGCTGGAGTTTCATGTAGTGAATCTGTAGTTGATTGTATTCTCGGGGCTGCAGTGTCACTTTAAGAACTGCTATATGTGATCTTTCCTTGTAATTCAGGAACTCTCATCAGAAATTAGTTTACAACAAGATTCTGAACTTTCACTCTAATCCTAAATTGATCTTTGATACAAACTCTACAATTAGAAACTGCTGATTAATCTTAGCTCACAATTCTTATTGATTGCACATTACACACAGTAACATCTCCATTATCTACCAGAAAGAAAGGGAATGGGAATTAGTGAAAACTCTCAAATGTTACCGCTCTCCCACGTGGTACAGAATCCCTTTGAAACGGGAATTGGAAACAAGTTCAATTCAAGTAATGGACCATCAAAAATCACTGACTAATACTGTTATAAAATCTTCAGAAATTTATAGACTATCACAGAAATATTTCTTGCACTGTTCTGAAAGTTTCCAGAGCAGCTTGCGGGCTGACAAACACAGGACAAGTTTGTTATCTCTGTTAAGGATATGTTTCTAGCACAGCCTCTAAAACAAGACATAACTCTGATATGATTGGATCTCATGACTCACATGTGACCCAACTGCCTGTGCATTGGTTCATGAGAGTAAAATAATTTTGAAATGATCTGCACTGGCTCCAGTCCAACACCCACACTTTAGCTCACACTAGTTATCGGTTCAGAGGAGACTACTGTCAGCCCTGGAGATCAGCATTACTCTCAACTGAGCCAGTACCTCAATCTCACCTGTTGTATATGCTTCATCTGCCTACTTAGTTAATGTACCATTTCTAATCTGTTGGTTCTTGATGAAATGTTTGAAAATCACCAATGAATTTGACCCCCTTTTTGGATAACCTGAGAGTTGGGACTAAAATCTTACACTTCTCCATGAAAGTAACTAAAGGTTTGAGAACTGCAATAATCTAGAGCAGTGATAAGGTGTTACATTCTCATCTCTGAATCAGGAGGATGTGGGTTCAAATCCACATCCAGAAAACCAGGCTGATATTCCTATACAATGCTGGGAGAGCCCTAACCTGAGACATGCCTGTGCCAAGGATGCTCCATGCTGAGGGAACCTTGCCCTGCCCAAGATTACATTTTTGAGATCAGTCCTTTAACTGTGGCACCATCTGTCCTCAGTTGTGTAAACGTTCTCAAGGTCTTCGGAAGAGCAGTGGAGTTCTTCCTGCTGTTACTGTTTGATATTTATCATTGAACAAATTATCAGCTCAGAATCACATTTCCATTTATGGGATCTTGTTGTGTACAATTTGACCACTCCATTTCCAACATTACAACAGTGACTACGCTTCCACAGAGCTTCATTGTCTGTAACACACTACTGTACATCCTGAAGCTTGAAAGGTGTTATATAAATACAAACCTTCCATTAACAAACCTGGATCATCACAAACTGCTGAGTGAATGAGTTGAATCTTTTTTTCACAAATCACCAAGATACCAGATGGTCTGGCGAAACGTGCCATTTACAGGTCCAGGCAGTGGGCGATTGAGAGGGGGAGGGGACAGACATCCTGAATGTCTGCCCCTCTACTGCAGCTACGTTCACCGCCAGGTGAATGGTTTGATCAAGCAGATGCAGCACGGATTCGTTAAGGGGAAATCATGTTTGATGAATTTATTGGAGTTCTATGAGGATGTGACTAGTACGGTAGATAGAGGGGAACTGGTGGATGTGTTTTTAGATTTCCAAAAGGCATTTGATAAGGTGCCTCACAAAAAGTTAAGGTGCAAGGAGTTGGGGGTAAGGTGTTAGCATGGATTGAGGATTGGTTGTCTAATAGGAAGCAGAGAGTAGGAATAAATGGTGCTATTCTGGTTGGCAGCTGGTGACTAGTGGAGTATCCAGGGATTGGTGCTGGGGCCTCAACCGTTTACTATACACATAGATGATCTGAAGGAAGGAGCTGAGTGTAATGAAATTTGCTGATGACATGAAGATGAGTGGAAAAGCAAATTGCGTGGAGGATGTGGGAAGTCTATAGAGGGATCTGGATAGGCCGAGTGAGTGGGCGAAGACCTGGCAGATGGAATATAACGTTAGCAAATGTGAGGTTATCCACTTTGGTAGAAATGTGGATTTGGTAGGAATGTGAATGTGTCAGAGGGATTATTATTTAAAAGGTGAAAAGCTGCAGCATACTACGGTGCAGAGGGACCTGGGGGTCCTTGTGCACGAATTGCAAAAACCCATCTGCAGGTGCAGCAGGTGATTAAGAGGCGAATGCAATGTTGGCCTTTATGGCGAGGGGGAGAGAATATAAAAATAGGGAGGCCTTGTTGCAGCTGTACAGGGCACTGGTGAGGCCGCAGCTGGAGTACTGTGTGCAGTTTTGTCACCGCATTTGCGGAAGGATATTTAGCCTTGGAGGGAGTACAGAGAAGGTTCATCAGGCTGATACTGGAAATGAGGGGGTTAGCTTATGAGAAGAAATTGAATAGACTAGGTTTGTACTCATTGGAGTTTAGAAGGTTGAGGGAGGATCTTATAGAGACATATAAGATAATGAAGGGGATGGATAGGGTAGAGGTAGAGAGATTCTTCCCACTTAGGATAGCAGTACTAGAGGGCGCAGCCTCAAAATAAGGGGGGGGGAGGGTGTGTGTGGTTTAGGTCAGAGTTGAGGAGGAACTTCTTCACTCAAAGGTTGGTGAATTTTGATGGTGAACTTTGGAATTCTCTGCCAGTTGAAGTGGTGGAGGCTACCTCGCTGAATATATTTAAATCACGGGTAGATAGGTTTCTGATAGACAAGGGAATTAAGGGTTATGGGGAGAAAGTGGGAAAATGGAACTGATCCATTTCAGATCAGCCATGATCTTATTGAATGGCAGGGCAGGCTCAAGGGGCTGGATGGCCTATTCCTGCTTCTATTTCTTATATTCTTATGTGTCCCTGGAGAGGGAGCATGCAGTGTCCATGGGCACAATTGTGTCTGTTGGGCACTGCAGGTCCTGGGGTGCATTTATTGATCTTAATAATAACAATTTAATTTGATGTTTTCAAGTTTCCTTTGTGCTTTGGTTTTGTTTGGATTGTTACCATTCCTTTTGGGGAGCTACCCCTTTCACTTTGCCCTAATTTAACTTGAGTTTGTTTATTTGGTTTGACCTTAAAAGATACCAGACTCCAATTCATATCATTGACATTGTTTATTACTCAGAATTCACATCTTGCCATTAAATGTGTGCACACACATTCTACTAGAATATCTAAATGTCAGAATTATGCAGCAGTTCAGCGCTGATGGGGAGAGTTATTTCACCCACTATTCAGTGATTCACTACAAATTAGCATAAATAGATACTGAATATTAATTAGAGCACTGAATAGAGTCTGAGATTAGACATTTGTGAGTTCATTTTCAGAAGAATTCCTTCAACAGCTTTGAACAGCCCATCTATCGAATAACTCAAGCTTATTTGTAATTAAACATGCAGAACTCACACAACTTCATCCTCGAATTACAAAGCAGAATTTCTGCTATGATCTGAATTCATCTTCAGTTTAATACAAAGTAAGCAATTTCCATCTATCCAGCGTGTCTTATGCTGATTTCCACTGTACTGGAAATTCATTTTACCCACACAGTCTGCAGGAGAAAGAGCATAACACTGCACTACAGCAGTGGGATCAAAATAACCAAAGGGACTTGTGAAACTGTAAATGGTGTGGTCATGCTTTTTGCAATTTAAGTTCATTTATTAGTGTCACAAGTAGGCTTGCATTAACATTGCAATGAAGTTACTGTGAAAATCCCCCCGTCGCTACACTCCTGACCTGGCCTGAGGGAGAATTTAATTTGGCCAGTGCACCTAACCAGCGTGTCTTTTGGATTGTGGGAGGAAAACAGAACACCCAGAGGAAACCCACGCAGGTGTGGGGAGAACGTGCAGACTCTGCTTAGGCAGTGACCCAAGGCAGGAATCGAATCAGGTTTCTGGTACTGTGAGGCAGCAGTGCTAATCACTATGTCACCATGCCGCTGTAGTTCTGGATCAGGTTTTGCAGAAATAGAATTTTTATCATTAATACCCTGGTTTAGAATATCTAGCAGCTGTTACGTCAGTGTCTCTGGCGCAATTATTCAGTCAGTGCATTCAGCTATCAACCCGAGGTTGGGGTTTGAGACCATGCAAGAGTGGAGCTTTTACTGTTTGCCTTTGAATGCTAATGCACAGAAAACAGTTGCAGGTTGGCAGTAGATCTGTGAGCATCAATAAAAAAATGCCTCAAGTGCCGCTGGCTGTACTATTATCTGATGTTACTAACATTATTCAGTGAATATTGGTTTCAAACATATGCTTCCATTTTGCCATTATACTTAACATTTAGAATTGAAACATTATTTTGTGGCTGAGTATTTGTTTCAATTCCATATTTCTGCTCCCATTCATTCCTGGATAGATTGGAAATCTGTCAAACACAGACTGAAATGTATTCTGTGTTGGAATGTCTATAACCTTCTAGAGAGTTCCGAAGAGTCACGATCACTTTGAGTGAAGCAATTTCTCTGATTCTCATAAATTATCAGCGCCTTGTTCTGACATTGTGCTCCCATGTTTTAGATTGCCTGACCAGGGAAAATAATCTTTCAGCATCCACGCTATCAAACTCATAAAATCCCTTGCCGTACAGAAGGAGAGTATTTGGCATATGAAGCCCGCATCAACAATAATCCCATCTATGTCATTTCCCCGTATCCCCATGTATTTACCTTGCTAATTGAGGATTAGTGGAAGCCTTTAAAAGCAAGCAAAGGACAACTAGAAAAGTAATAAGGGGACAGAAGATGAAATTTAGGTGCAAGCTGGCTAGCAATATAAAAGAAGATAGGAAGAGATTTTTTAATATATAAAAGGAAAGAGGCAAAAATAGACATTGAATCACTGGAAAATTAGGCTGAAGAAAGAATAATAGGAAACGAAGGAGTGGCAGAATAGTTACTTTACATCAGTCTTCACTGTGGAAGACACCAGTGAGATGCGAGAGCTCCAGAACAATCAGCAGGCACAGGTGAGTGCAGTGGCTATCAGTAAAGAGAATGTTCTGGGGAAACTGAACGGTGGATAAATCACCTGAACCGGATGGACTACAGCCCAAGATTCTAAAGAGATAGCTGAGGAAATTGTAGAGGCATTGGTGGTGATCTTTCAGGAATCATTAGAGGCAGGGATGGTTCCAGAGGACTGGAAAGTAGCAAATGTAATACTGCTGTTTAAGAAGGGAGGAAGGCAGATATGTAGAGGGACAAGTAGTATTGAGGAAGGCAGCAGGCGGAAATTATAGGCCAGCTAGCCTGACTTCGATCATTGGCAACATTTAAGGGTCTCTCATTAAAGATGAGACATGGACATTTGGAAGTGCATGATAAAATAGGAGTAAGTCAGCATAGCTTCATTAAAGGGAGGTCACGTCTCACAAATCTGTTAGAGTTCTTTGAGGAGATAACAAGAAAGTCAAATTAAGGAGAACTGGTGGATATGATTTATTTAGGTTTCCAAAAGGCCTTTAATTTTAATTTGACTTATTATTGTCACATGTTTTAACATATATTGAAAAATATTGTTTCCTATGTGCTATGCAGACAAAGCATACTGTCATAGAGAAGGAAACTGCAAAATGTAGTCTTAGCTAGGGTGTTGAGAAAGATCAACTTAATGCAAAAAGTCCATTCAAAGTCTAACAGCAGCAGGGAAGAAGCTGTTCTTGAGTCAGTTGGTATGTGACCTCAGACTTTTGTATTTTTTTCCTGATGGAAGAAGTGGAAGAGAGAATGTCCGGGTTGCGTGGAGTCCTTAACTATGCTGGCTGTTTGGCTGAGGCAGCGGGAAGTGTAGACAGAGTCAATGGATGGGAGACTGATTTGCATGATACAAAAGGAAAGAATGATTTCTATGGTGCATCTATAAAAGTTGGTGACAAACATTGCTGACTTGCTAAATTTCAAAGAACAAAACAGCACAGAAAACAGGCCCTTCGGCCCAACGAGCTCGCGCCACCACCTCGATGTTCCCATCTCTATCCGCAATCCCTGTCTACGTTTATAGATCTATGGATTAAAAACCAAATTTGAGACAATTTAGGGAGAATTTGTTCTGCCAATCAGCCTAAGAGCACATCTTTGGGATGTGGGAGGAAACCGGAGCACCCAGAGAAAACCCACACAAGCACAGGGAGAATGCACAAACTCCCACAGACACAGGGCCAAATCCATGTATCTGCACAACACAGCGATAGTCACTGAGCTGTCGTGTTGCCCATCAAATGGTCCAGGTCAAGCGTACACTAATGACGTGAAGCACTAGGTTACTCTCGAAAAATCCAAGAACAGCCCTCTCACGACCCATCGCGTGTATGCCCCTCGTTAGACAACAAGGTGGACCAAAGTACCTGTAGGATAAAACAAATACATCAATATCATCATCTATTTACACACTTCCCAGGGTACTCCCAAAGCTCATGATCCCTATTTTAAATCAGTTTTCTATATCCCTCCATTCCCATTCTGTTCATGTGCCCATCTAAGTCTCTTAAATAACCCCAGAGTGCCTGCCTCCACCACTTTACTTGGCAGCGCATTCCATACCCCCACCACCCTCTGTGTGAGAAAACTCCCTCTAGCAACCAAATTATACCTTACCCCCCTCACCCTAAGCCCGAGACCCCTCGTGAGTCCATCCTAGGAAAAAGCTTAACCCTGTTTATCTATACCCTATTTACTCTATCTATACCCCTCATAATATTGTACACCTCTATCAGATCTCCTCTAAGTCTATGTCTTTCTAAGGAAAACAGCCCTAACTTCTCCTCGGAACTCAGACCTTCCATACCAGGCAGCATCCTGGTAAACCTCTGCACTCTCTCTCCAGAATCTCCTCATCCTTCCGGTAATAAGGTGACCAAAACTGGACGCAGTATTCCAAATGAGGTCTAACCAACGTTTTATACAACTGCAACATTAAAGGCCAGCTCTTGTACTCTATATAAAGGCTAGCATACTATGTGCTTTCTTCACAACCTTCTCCACCTGCTCTGCCACCTTCAGAGACTTGTTCACCTGCACCTCCAGGCCCCTCTGCATTTCTATACTCTTAATAGGTCTACCCTTTATCACATACCTCCCCTCTACATTCTTTCTCCCGAAATGCATCACCTCACATTTATCAGGATTGAATTCCATCTGCCATCTGTCTGCCCAAGCTACCAGCCTATCTATGTCCTGCTGCATCGCCTGACAATGCTCCTCACTATCCGCAAGTCCAGCCATCTTTCTATCATCTGCAAACTTGCTGATCACTCCACTTACTCCCTCTTCCAAGTCATTTCTATATATTACAAATAGAAGAGGTCCCAGTACCGAGCCCTGCGGCACACCACTAGTGACCGACCTCCAGCTAGAAAAACACCCTTCCGCTATTACTCTCTGTCTCCTATTACCAAGCCAGTTACTTATCCATCTAGTTACTTGTCTTTGTGTCCCATTAGCCTTGACCTTTTCAACTAACCTCCCATGAGGGACTTTGTCAAACGCCTTACTGAAATCCATATAGACAACATCAACGGGTCACCTTTCGTCCACCATTTTTTGTCATCTCCTCAAAAAATTCTACCAGATTCGTAAGGCACGACCTCACCTTAACAAAGCCATGCAGAACCATTAGAATTTTGATTGTTACCATCTTGCAATTTTAATTTTTCCCCGATGGCGGAACACATTTTGGGTTCCAATTTAATGACAAAGTGTAATCTTTCTTTTGATTCAGTTAATTGTTGTATTTGGCAAATAGCTGATAGAGATGAAGCTCCATCAGAGGAAGCTGTGACATCTTACGCAGATAGAATTTGCACAGTGGGTGAATTTTGGTTTAATCCCGAGACCATGTCTGATGATTTCAATATGCAAAGGATTATAGACAAACACAAGGCTGGCTTTGAGCAATGCAAACATGATTCTGGAAGGATAGAGGATGAAATCATGGTTAAAGGTCCACATCTGAAACCACACAGACAATATGCTTTCCCTAAGGTTGTTAACAAAGAACAACACAGCACGGGAAACAGGCCCAACGAGCCTGCGCCGCCGTCCTAACGTATTAATGACATATAGAGACCAATATAGGGACAATTTGTTACCCAATCAGCCTAAGAGCACATTTTTGGGATGTGGGAGGAAACCGGAGCACCCGGAGAAAACCCACGCAACCACGGGGAGAACGCGCAAACTCCCGCAGACACAGGCCCAAATCCATGTGTCTGCACAGCAACAGCAATAGTCTCTGAGCTGTCATGTTGCCTATCTGATGGTCCAGTTTAAGCATACACTAACGACATGAAGCATTAGGCCACTCCTGAAGCAACATCCAAGAGCAGCTCTCGCACGACCTGCCGAATGCATGCACCTTGTTGGTCAACAAGGTGGACCGAATAGCCTGTGGAAACAAATAAAGTAATTAAACAGTCCTACTATATCCCTCTATCTGCAGACGGCTCACGTGGCTGTCCAAGAGACTCTTAAACAACCCTAGCGTGCCTGCTCCCACCACCTTACTCGGTAGTGCATTCCACACCCCCACTACCCTTTGTGTGAAAAAATGCCCTCTAATATTCGTCTTATACCTAGCCCCCCTCACCCTAAGGCCGTGACCCCTCGTTCTATCCGATTCTAATGGTGGAAAAAGCTTACCACCATTTACTCTATCTACACCTCTCATAATCTTATATACCTCTAATAGATCCCCTCTCAGCCGACGTCTTTCAAGGGAAAACAACCCCAAGTGCGTTCAATCTTTCCTCATATGACAGCCCTTCCATACCAGGCAGCATCCTGGTAAATCTCCTCTGCACTCTCTCCAGGGACTCCACACCCTTCCTGTAGTACAGCGACCAGAACTGGACGCAGTACTCCAAGTGAGGCCTAACCAACGTTCTATACACATCAGACTCCTACTCTTGTATTCTATACCCCTTTCTATGAAGGCTAACATACCATACGCTTTCTTTATCACTTTCTCCACCTGTACTGACACCTTCAGAGACTTGTGAACCTGCACCCGCAGGTCTCTCTGCATCTCTATACTCCGGATAGTTTTACCTTTTATCGTATAACTCCCCTCTACATTATTCCGGCCAAAATGCATCACCTCACATTTATCCGGATTAAATTCCATTTGCCATCAATCTGCCCAATCTACCAGCCTATCTATGTCCTGTTGTATAGCCTGGCACTGCTCCTCAGTCCCCGCCAATCCAAGTATCTTAGTGTCATCAGCAAATTTGCTGATCTCACCACCTACCCCCTTCTTCCAAGTCATTTATATAAACCACAAATAGAAGAGGTCCTAGTACTGAGCCCTGTGGCACACCACTAGTGACAGACCTCCAGTTGGAAAAAGAGCCTTCCACTACTACCTGCTGTCTCCTCCTCCCAAGTCAGTTCTCAACCCATCTACATACCTGGCCCTGTATCCCATGCGCCTTCACCTTTTTTTTCAGCCTACCATGAGGAACCTTGTCCAACGCCTTACTGAAATCCATGTAGACGACATCAACGGCTTGTCCTTCATCAACCATTTTTGTCACCTCTTCAAAAATTCCACTAGATTCATAAGGCACGACCTCCCCTTAACGAAGCCATGCTGCATATCCCTGATCAGATCGCAGCGCTCCAGATGCTCATACATCCTGTCCCTGAGGATCCTCTCCATTAGCTTACCTATAACTGAATTAAGGTGATTGATAGTCTGCTACAGCAGGGATTGCTGCATCCAATGACTTCTATTAACAACTCTCCAACTTGGCCAGTATGAAAGCCTGACGGTTCTTGTCACTTAATTGTAGATTAAAGAATGTGAAACAATGCTGTTACTCTGTTAACAGCAATAACTGTAGCCTCTAGTGCAGTTCCACTGTTAAAACATATTCCACAGGCTTATTATTTTACTGTGATAGATACGAGTAATGAGTTTTGATCCATTGTTCATTTTGATGGGTTCTCCCTCTCTCCTGCCTCCTCCATCCTCACAAGTATGAGGAACTCATGGGGCTTCTATGACACAAGACTGAGACAATCTGATAAGCTGCCATCCCTGCTGGTGGGGAAGGAGGAAATCAAGAGATATTATATTCAACGATCAGACACGATCAAAATGAATGGTGCAGCAAGATACAGATGCAGATACACGGATTTGGGCCTGTGTCTGTGGGAGTTTGCACATTCTCCTCGTGCTTGTGTGGGTTTTCTCCAGATGCTCTGGTTTCCTCCCACATCCCAAAGATGTGCTCTTAGGCTGATTGGCAGAACAAATTCTCCCTAAATTGTTTCAAATTTGGTTCTAATGCATACATCTATAAACATAGACAGGATGACAGGGATCATGGATAGAAGTGGGAACATCGAGGTGGCGGCACAGGCTCATTGGGCCGAAGGGCCTGTTTCCTGTGTTATTTTGTTCTTTTTGTTCTTTGTTCAAGCTCAAAGGATGGAATGGCCTGCTCCTGCTTCTTGTTTCTATGTTCATAATCTTTCCACTAGCCCCTGAACAGTCTCTAGAATTGCCCCTTCCTTGAGCCCTGAACCCAAATCTTTTTTTTATCTGTCTTCATTCAACTCCTCTGTGTGTTCATCTTGTCCACAAGACCCATTTCCTATTCCATTGACATTTTCCCCACTAATCAGATCACGCATCACAACAGGTTCACGGACATTTCCAATGGTTCTCTCTGTTCAGGTACCGTTCCTCTGTCAAATATTTCACTGAGGAGGAGGTGATGATGGCAGGTCATCAAAAAAACCAACCTTAACCCAATGTCCTTGTGAAGACCCCTCCCCTCTTCTCCTGCCCAATCTCCAACTCCTCTCCCATGTCCTACTCATCTCCCAAATCCATGTCCATCATTCCTGGAAGTCCATGGTTGAATTTGTGTCCCACTCACAGTATTGAAGCAGCTCTTGTTAAAGTCACCCTTTCAATGTAATGTTGACCCAGGCGATCTCTCCCTCATTGTCCATCTCACTGACCTCTCACAATACCCGGCTGATTGACAGCAGCTCCCGGCCAATAGGGAGGGAGAGGGCGGGGCGGGAGGACCGCGCGGCAGCGGATGGTCCTCCAACCAATGGGAGTGACTGAGGGGCGGGGCCGAACATGCGCAGTTGAGTAAGGATTCGGTAAGTAGATGAAAGTGGCAGAAGGGGGGAGGGGGAGACGGGGGAGGGGGGGAGGGGGAGACGGGGAGGGGGGGAGGGGGAGACGGGAGGGGGGGAGGGGGAGACGGGGGAGGGGGGCGAGGGGGAGCGGGGACGGAGCGGGAGGGGGAGAGGGAGGAGACGGGGAGGGTGGAGGGGGAGACGGGGGGGGAGGGGAGGGGGGGAGGGGGGAGGGGGGGGGGGGGAGGGGGAGGCGGGGGGGAGGGGGGGGGAGACGGGAGGGGGGGGGGAGACGGGGAGGGGGGGGGAGGACGGGGAGGGGGAGACGGGGGGGAGAGGGGGGAGAGGGGAGGGAGGGGGGAGACGGGGAGGGAGGGGGGGGAGACGGGGAGGGGGGCGGGGGACGGGGGGGGGGGAGGGGGAGGGGGGAGGGGGGAGGGGGGAGGGGGGGGGGGGAGGGGGAGACGGGGAGGGGGGGGAGGGGGGGGAGGGGGGGGAGGGGGAGACGGGGAGGGGGGACGGGGGAGGGGGGAGGAGAGGGGGGGGAGACGGGGGAGGGGGGGGAGACGGGGGAGGGGGGGAGAGGGGGGGAGGGGGGGGAGACGGGGGAGAGACGGGGGGGGGGAGACGGGGGGGGGGGGGGGGGGGGAGGGGGAGACGGGGAGGGGGGGAGGGGAGGGGAGGGGAGAGGGGAGACGGGGAGGGGGGGGGACGTGGGGGGGAGGGGAGGGGGGGGGAGGGGGAGAGGGGGGAGGGGGGAGACGGGGGAGGGGGGGGGGGGGGGGGAGGGGGGGGAGGGGGGGGGGAGGAGGAGGGGGAGGGGGGGGGGAGGCGGGGGGGAGGAGGACGGGGGGGAGGAGACGGGGGGGCGGGGGCGGGGGGAGAGAACGGGGGGGTGGCGGGGGGAGAGACGGGGGGGGGAGAGGGAGGGGAGGAGAGGGGGGGGAGGGAGAGGGAGACGGGGGAGGGGAGAGGGAGACGGGGGAGGGAGAGAGAGACGGGGGGGGGGAGACGGGGGGAGAGACGACGGGGGGGGGAGAGACGGGAGGGGGAGACGGGGGGTGGGGGAGACGGGGGGAGGGGGAGGAGGGAGAGACGGGGGAGAGACGGGGGAGGGGGAGACGGGGGGGGAGAGACGGGGGAGGGAGACGGGGGGGAGGGGGAGGGGACGGGGGGAGACGGGGGGGGTGGGGGGGAGAGACAGGGGGGGAGAGAGACGGGGGGGGGGGACGGGGTGGGGAGAGGAGAGAGGGGGGTGGGTGGGGGGAGGAAGGGGGGGTGTGACGGGGAGGGGCGGAGGGGGGGTGGGGGAGGGGCAGGGGTGGGGGGGGAGGGGGCAGGGATGGGTGGGGGGGAGGGGGACAGGAGGGTGAGAGAGGAGGGGAGGATGGGTGGGGTGAGGAGGGGTGGGTGGGGTGGGGGGGAGGGGAGGGGGAGGGGGGTGAGGAGGGGTGTGGTGGGGGTGGGGGGGAGGGAGGGGGAGGGGGGACAAGAGGGGGAGGAGGGGGGGTGGGGGGGATGGGGAGGGGAGGAGGGGGTGAGGGGTGTGGTAGGGAGGGGGGGGGGTAAACCGCACACTCTGGAAAACAATTACTTATCACTGATTTTACACCGAGCAGTCCCGCTGATTTCCAGCTATGTTTCCAGTGAAGAATGTGTGTCTGCGCCCTTACAATCTGTGAGCAGCAATGTGGAATACGGTGCATTTGTGGCCGCCGTGTTCATTCTTCAGTCCTTTTCCAAAGGGTAGAATGGGACAACTTGTCCAACAAACTGCTTCACACTCTCAATTCCAATGTTTGATTAATGAGGCAGATCAACGATATATATCCAAGTCTGTGTATGATTTGTACTTATGCCTTTTAGATAAGACCATAAGATACAGGAGCACAATTAGGCCACTCAGTCCGTCGAGTCTGCTCTGCCATTCAATCATGGCTAATGTTTTTCTCATCTGCATTCTCCTACAACCCCTGATTCCCTTAGTAATCAAGAACCTATTTATCTCCGTCTTAAAGACAGTCAGTGGTCTGGCCTCCAAAGCCTTCTGTGGCAAAAGTATCATAGATTCACCACTCTCTGGCTGAAGAAATTCATCTTCATTTCTGTTTCAAAGGATCATCCCTTTAGCCTGAGGATGTGCCCTTCTGGTTCTAGTTTTTCCTACTAATGGAAACATCTTCTCCACATTCACTCTATCCGGTGTATCCTGCAAGTTTCAATAACATTCCCTCTTCATCCTTCTAAACTCCCATGAGTACAGACCCAGAGTCCTCAACTGTTCCTCATACAACAAGCTCTTCATTCCAGGGATCGTTCTTGTGAACCTCTCCTGGATCCTTTCCAAGGCCGGCACATCCTTCCTTAGATATGGGTCCCAAAACTGCTCAAATTACTCCAAATGGGGTCTGACCAGTATTATACAGCCTCAGAAATACATCCCTGCTCTTGTATTCTAGCCCTCTCGACATGAATACTAACATGGCATTTGCCTTCCTAACTGCCGACTGAACCTGCCTTAAGAAAATCTTGAACAATAATTCCAAGTCCCTTTGTGTTTCTGATTTCCTGAGCATTTTCCCATTTAGAAAATAGTCGATGCCTCCATTCCACCTTCCAAAGTGCATTTTTCCAGATTGTATTGCATCTGCCACTTTGCTCACTCTCCTAACTGTCTTCCTCAATACTGCCTAATTCTCTGCATAATTAATGTTTCTCGTCCTTTTGACTAAGGTCAGCCAATGAGGTTCAGCTGAGGCTTCACCTGATGCAATTTTTCAAAGCCATCTCGGCCTTTTGGCTAAGAGAATTGAGCCTGGAAAGGGATGTAATGCTTCATCATGTTAGCTTGAATCTTGTTTGACGAAGCCCAAGATGGGATGTATATTTTGTCAGCTTGGATCCCCTTATGTGGGGACTCTGATTGGACTTTATTCCCAATCCAAAAAAAAGCAATTAAGTATCACGACGTACAAAAAAAAGTCATTTCATAGACAAGAATACAAAGTACCATTTGACAATGAGCCACATAGAGAGATATTAGGGCACGTGGGCAAAAGTTAGATCAAAGAAGAATGTTTTTTAACAGAATCTTAAAGGAGGAAAGTAAGGAATTTAGGAAGGAAATTCCACAGCTTGTAGCCCAGGAAAGAATGATCACCAATGGCGGATTGATTGAAATCAGGTATGATCATGGGACTGGTTAGATGAATGCAGATCTCAGAGGATGTGTGTCTGAAGGAGATTCGCAAGAGAGGGATGATTACAATCATTGAGAAAAGTAAGAATGAGAATTTTAAAATGTTGCTTCTCAACCTGAAAACCTTGCACATCAGGGAGCATAGGGGTGATGGCTGAACAAGACTTGGGTGACCTCAAAATTAGAGACTGGCTGGGAGTATATTAGGATAGTTAAAGCTAGAGATGAGAGTTTCAGCAGATCTGAGACTGGTGTGGAGTTGGGAGATGACACTGAGGTGGAAGTAGGCAGCCTTGATGATGATGATGTGGAGATGTGGCTGCAAGCCCATCTTGGAGTGAAATATTTTTGTGAGCAATCTGTTTCAGTCTTTATAGGACCCTTGTCAGACCACACTTGGAGTACTGTGCGCAGTTCTGGTCGCCTCACTATAGGAAGGACGTGGAAGCTATTGCAAGGGTGCAAAGGAGATTTACAAGGATGTTGCCTGGATTGGGAGGCATGCCGTATGAAGACAGGTTGAGGGAGCTGGGACTGTTCTCCCTGGAGAGACGAAGGTTGAGAGGCGACCTGATAGAGGTTTACAAGATGTTGAGAGGAATAGATAGGGTGGACTCTCAGAGACTATTCCCCAGGGCTGAAACGGTCGCGACAAGAGGGCACAGATTTAAGGTGCAGGGAAGCAAGTACAGAGGGGATGCTAGGGAAAGTTTTTCACTCAGAGGGTGGTGAGTGAATGGAATCGGCTGCCATCGGTGGTGGTCAAGGCGAACTCGCTGGGGTCTTTTAAAAGACTTCTGGATGAGTATATGGGATCCAATGGGATTGGGGGTTATAGATAGGTCTATGGCTGGGTAGGTTTTGATGTGTTCGGCACTACTTGTGGGCCGAAGGGCCTGTTTGTGCTGTAGTGTTCTATGTTCTATGTCTTGAATGGTGTTCAAGGACAGCAGTGGTGACAGTGGTAAGGGAGTGCAGCTTGGGGTGGAGACTGAATAAAATAGCTTCAGTTTTTCCAATATTTAAAGGAGGAAATTTCAGCTCTCCAGTACTGGATGTCAAACAGGTCAGGAAAGTGTATGATTGAAGAGGATCTTGGTGTTCACATTACATCTGCTATGTTGATCTTTCTAGATAGTAGAGTGAAGGATTTTGGAAAGTCATTTTCACCACTGCTTCTGACAAATCTCTCACTGTCTCTTTTCTCCTCTTGTCTTTCTCTCTCATCCTGAAGAGGTTTGAGACTTGTGTAGACACAGACTGGGTGGCAGGTTACCTTTGCTGAAGGACATTAGCAACCCAGTTGCATTTTTACAACAGTCCAGCAGCTTTCATGATCATTTTTTTCCTTACTGTTGGCTCCCAAAATTACCAGATTCATTCAGCTCAATTTCCTAACCTGCCTTTGTCATTTTGTGAGTTCTGTCTCACTGCCTTATATTCTGCTTTGAATTTCACAGGATATCAGAAGGGAAGGATTTGCAGTTGGGAAACTAAAACCAAATATCACATCAGGATCTGACAGCGTCACCCTATTTATTGCAACCTGAATATCACTGGATTTTGAACTTGGAAGGGAAAAGCACCATTCACAGTGGGGAGAATTGGTAAAACATGTGTGTGTGGATGGGGCTTCAGCCAATCTTCTAACATGTTGAAACATAAATGCAGTCAGAATGGCAATAAACCATGGAATTGTGGTAACTGTGGGAAGAGATTCAAATCCCCATCTGACCTGGAAAAGCACCAACGCGTTCACACTGGAGAGAGACCGTTCACTTGCTCCGAGTGTGGGAAGGGATTCATTCAGTTATGCAACCTGCTGACACACCAGCGAGTTCACACTGGGGAGAAACCTTTTAAATGCCCAGACTGCGGGAACTGTTATAAAAGTTCCGGAGACATGATGTCCCATCAACGTGTTCACACAGATGAGAGACCATTCAGGTGCTCCCACTGTGGGACTGGATTCAAGAAATCGTCTGATCTCACTGTGCATGAGCGAGGTCACACTGGGGAGAGGCCATTCACCTGCTTTCACTGTGGGAAAGGATTCACTCAGTCATCCCATCTCCTATCACACCAGAGAATTCACACTGATGAGAGACCTTTTCAATGTCAAAACTGTGGGAAATGCTTTAAAAGCTCTGGGGAGCTGATGCGTCATCAACGAGTTCACAGCGATGAGAAACCGTTCGGATGCTCTCAGTGTGGGATTGAATTCAGACATTTATCTCAACTCACTGCACACCAGGGAATTCACACTGGCGAGAGACCATTTGTCTGCTCCCAGTGTGGGAAGGGATTCACTACCTCATCGAACTTGCTGAGACATCAGCAAGTTCATAACTAGCTACAGGGATTGGGTTTTACTCTTAACCACATCCACATCCGTGTTCCTTGGAGTCTGTTCTGCTGATGTAGGTAACCTCCAACATAGTTATCAGTGCTAATATTCTGAATCAATCAAATAAATTGCCTTCTGTTAAGAACACAATCTGTATCTAACATTTCTGATACAAGTTAGTTTCTTTTAAAGGTCTCCCCTTCTCCCTTGTCTCCTCCATCTTTACCTCCAATTAGTAAATTGTAAATTAGTAGATAGAAGCTCATGAAGCTTCTTTGTCACTAAGACTGAGACAATACCATCAGCAGTCTCTGCTGCTTCTTCCTTACACAAGTGCACTGGGACAGACTGTCTCTAAAGTTCCGCAGAGTCTTGGAAGTGTATCTTTTGCGAGTTTCTTGCCCATCTTGCCCTCTGAATGTTAACTATGACTCCCACTTGTGCTAGGTTGAACCATTAAATTGATCAGCCAACTTTCGCACATTGGTTGTTGAAATCTTGACTTCCAAACTTGATTTTAACACAGACATACATGAACACAACATACTTAACTGACAGATTGTCTTTATTTTACTTGATAGCAAGGGGGTTGGTTCTCAGCACAATGGGTCACTCCAGTGAATGAAGAAAATCATCCTGGTTTATACAATCCTGCATCACATAGTCAGTCGGACACAATCCAATCAAAAGTGTTACAAATGACATATTTTATGTATTGATACAGTAGAAAAAAATACTGACCCATCCTGATCTATGAAATCATGATATCTCTGGGCTATTCAATATACCATCCCTAAGCCTGTCCTCCGGTCTCTGAGACATCATGTCTCTATTTTTGATACAGTAAGAAGTCTGACAACACCAGACAACACTGATCTATTTGATAGTAAACTCACACAAGCTTTCGAGGCTGTCCTCTTCCTTCACCTAATAAAGAGGACAGCCTCGAAAGCTTGTGAGTTTACTATCAAATAAATCGGTTGGACTTAAACCTGGTGTTGTCAGACTTCTTACCCCAGTCCAACGCTGGCATCTCTACATCATGTCTATTTTTGATAGCAGACTCACAAAGATCTTCACCAAAACAGTCTCACATGATATCCTTTAATTAATAAAGGGGGTCTACAAAAGTATTTTATGGCCATATCAGTGAAGTTAACTGAATCTCTAAAGAATGTGATCAACTCATCTTGTCTTCAGGATATTTCCCAATTATAGCCCTGATAAGTTTTATTTATTGCCATCATAATGAAACATGTGTATATACTGCTTATCGATTCAATGACTGAATCACTACCTTTTTACCACTACCTACAGTTTCATTAATTCTTATCAGTTCCCATTAAGTCCTCTGCCATAACTTTTTTGTTAATTAATTTGTTAATTAATATTTTTCTGACTCTGATTTGATTAGAAACTGTGCACGCAGTTTCATTAAAATTCACTCATATTAGTTGTTACTGATAAAGTGATGAGGCAATTAAGTCTTTATAGTCTTGTGATTCCAACAGTTGGGTGCTTTAAAGGAGCATATCTAATGTATGTTTGGTTTCAAAGGGGGCACTCTGTAACCGTGCATCAAAGTTTCTTTGTTTAATTTCTAAAAATGTATAAATGATATATTCATATGTATGGACTAATTAAAGGTACCACATGTATCTTTCAAACTACAAAGTATTTAAAACATTTAATTACAAACTTGCTCCCCATTGACAAAGTGAATTCTACATCTAAGTTGATTAAACAAAAACTCTAGCAGAGTCTGTCAATGTTATATTAACCCTTTTCTAATCTTAATCCGCTTCCAATCTTATAGTAACTCTTTTCTATCTTTCTACATCATTAAAATTGTTAACAATTCTTCCTCTTCAGACTCTTCTACTTCTACTGCCTCTTTTAACCTCTAATCATCAACCCATCATTAATAAACAAACCTTTGATTCCATTTTCATTGCAAACTACTGATCCATCTCCAACTTCCCTTTCCCCTCCAAACTCCATGAATGTGTTGTCAGCTCCCAAATCCGTGCCCATCATTTCCAGAAGTCCATGTTGGTTATGGGTATAGTGCCAGAAGACTGGAGGATAGCGAATGTGGTCCCATTGTTCAAGAAGGGGAAGAGAGACTTTCCAGGGAATTATAGGCCAGTGAGTCTTACTTCTGTTGTGGGCAAAATATTGGAGAGAATTATTAGGGATAGGATTTATAGTTATTTAGAGAGGAATGAATTGATTGGGGATAGTCAGCATGGTTTTGTGAAGGGTAGGTCGTGCCTTACTAACATTATTGAGTTTTTTGAAAAAGTGACCAAAGAGGTGGATGGGGGTAAGGCAGTTGATGTGGTATATATGGACTTTAGTAAGGCGTTCGATAAGGTGGCCCATGGAAGGCTTCTGCAGAAAATGCAGATGTATGGAATTGAGGGTGATTTAGCTAATTGGATTAGGAATTGGCTAGCTGATAGAAGACAGAGGGTGGTGGTTGATGGGAGATATTCATCGTGGAGTTCGGTTACAAATGGTGTACCTCAGATGTTTTGGGGCCCCTGCTGTTTGTAATTTTTATAAATGATCTGGATGAGGGTATTGAAGGATGGATTAGTAAATTTGCGGATGACACCAAAGTCAGAGGAGTGTTAGATAGTGAAGAGGGGTGTTATAGTTTGCAGAGAGACTTGGACAAGTTGCAGAGCTGGGCCAAGAGATGGCAAATGGAGTTTAATGTGGAAAAGTGTGAGGTAATTCACTTTGGCAGGAATAACAAATGTGTAGAGTATAGGGCTAATGGTAGGACTCTTAATAGTGTTGATGAACAGAGGGATCTCGGTGTATGTGTCAATAGATCCCTGAAAGTAGGCAGTCAAGTGGATAAAGTTGTTAAGAAGGCTTATGGAGTCTTAGCTTTTATTGGTAGGGGGATTGAATTTAGGAGCCGCAGCATCATGTTGCAGCTGTACAAAACTCTAGTGCGGCCGCACTTGGAGTATTGTGTGCAGTTCTGGTCGCCACATTATAAGAAAGATGTGGAGGCATTGGAGAGGGTACAGAGGAGGTTTACTAGGATGTTGCCTGGTATGGAGGGCAGGTCCTATGAAGAGAGGTTGAAGGATTTGAGGTTGTTTTCGTTAGAAAGGGCGGCTAAGGGGGGATCTTATTGAAACATATAAGATAATTAGAGGTTTGGATAGGGTGGACAGTGATAGCCTTTTTCCTAGGATGGAAAAAGCTAGCACAGGGACACAACTTTAAATTAAGGGTATGAGTTATAGGACGGATTCAGAGGTAGGTTCTTTACTCAAAGAGTGTTAGGGAGTGGAATGCCCTGCCTGCAGCTGTGTAGATGCGCCAAGTTTGGTGGCGTTAAGAGGTTAGTTGATAAGTATATGGATGAGAAAGGGAATGGTTTAGTTAGGAGGCAGGCTTTTATTTGTCGGCACAACATCGAAGGCCGAAGGGCCTGTTCTGTGCTGTATTGATTTCTATGTTCTATGTTCTAATGTATTGTGCATAGATCCCTGAAAGTTGGCAATCAAGTCGATAAGGTTGTTAAGAAGCATACGGAGTCTTAGCTTTTATTGGTAGGGGGATTGAATTTCGGAGCCGCAACGTCATGTTGCAACTGTACAAAACTCTAGTGTGGCCGCACTTGGAGTATTATTACAGTTCTGGTCCCCGCATTATAAGAAAGATGTGGAGGCATTGGAGAGGGTACAGAGGAAGTTTACCAGGATGTTGCCTGGTTGGAGGGCAGGTCTTATGAGAGATGCGAGGGATTTGAGGTTGTTTTCGTAAAGAAGGTGCTAAAGAGGAATCTTATTGAAACATATAAGATGATAGAAGTTTATAAAGGGTGGACAGTGATAGGCCTTTTTTCCAAGGATGGAGAAAACTAGCACGAGGACATAGCTTTAAATTAAGGTGGTGGTTTTAGGACAGATTTCAGAGGTAGGTTCTTTACCCAGAGGGTGGTAAGGGTATGGAATACCTTGCCTGCGTCAGTTGTAGATGCGCCAAGTTTGGTGGCGTTTAAGAGTTAGTAGATAAGTTTATGGATGAAAGGGGAATGGTTTAGGTTAGAGGGTCACTGCTTGTTCCTAATTGGTCGGCGCAACATCGAGGACCGAGGGGCCTGTTCTGCGCTGTAATGTTCTATGTTTGAATCCCTCCAGTCAGGTTTCTGCCCCTGCCACAGTATTACAACAGCTCTTACTAAATCCACCAATGATATTCTTTGTGAATGTGACAAACGTAATCCATCCTTTCTTGTCCTTCTCCACATGCCTTAGACAAGGTTGAGTATCGCATTCTGCTCCAACACCTCTCCACTGCTGCCTAGCTGGGTAGGACTGCTCTCTCTTTCTATTCTTCTCTATCTAATCATAGTCAGGGCGTCACTTCTATTGTCTTTGCTTGACACTCCTACTGCTACTTCTAGTGGTCAAAAAATCTATCCTTGACCAGCCCCCCTCTCCCCTCCTGCCCCACTTCTCTCCCCCTCAGAGCATCAGACCTTCAGCATCAGAAACACAGTAGTGATTTTCACATGTTGATAATACCATTTCTGTCATAGTTCATTTTTGTTAAATGATCAGACATGTTATCTGACATTAGCACTGGATTAGTAGAACTTTATTCAACTCAAATATTGTGAAAATTAAAATCATTGTTTTAATTCCCAGGCTACTGATCCCTCTCTGTTGGAAATGTCTGAGACTAAACTAGAATTTCACAATGTCATCTTTAGCAATTATATATTTGCACCATCACAAGGACCCCCTCTTCCCACTTCTGCGACCTCTCCCCCTTCGCGACCTCTACCACCTTCTTGTCTCAGATGATCTACTGCTGAAAGCTTTCTTCAGATCTCATTATTCGTTTGAGCGAGCAGAGAGAAGGTTAAAGAGAGTAAAGGTAAGCAATTGACTTTGTAAAGTTTTTCGCAGGCTTTTTAACAGAAATCCAGCTTTAAAAGTTAAACAGGAAGTGGACCATGGGGTCTGCTGGGAAGGGTTTTTTTTAGCGCGTGAAGTATAAAAGGGCAGCAGTATACAGAGCGGGCAGTGGAGTGAGCAGGAAGCAGAGTGTGAGCTGTAAGGGCTTTGGCTCATTGGGCTTAGGTAAACAAGGCAAGGCAAAGTAAGTTTTCACTCTTTACTGGGCCGATAATTACACGAGGTGGATGGAGGGACATGTGATGTGCTGTTTCTGCATGATGTGGAAGCTGCTGGACCCCAGTGTCATTCCCAATGAGCATGTCTGCAGTAAGTGCTGGTTGCTTGAAGAGTTCCAGCTGAAAGAACAAAGAACAAAACGCACGGGAAACAGGCCCTTTGGCCCAATGAGCCCGCGTCGCCACCCCTACCCGCGATCCCGTCTATGTTTATAGATCTATGGATTAAAAACCAAATTTGAGACAATTTAGGGAGAATTTGTTTTGCCAATTAGCCTAAGAGCACATCCTTGGGATGTGGGAGGAAACCAGAGCACCCGGAGAAAACCCACGCAAGCACGGGGAGAATACGCAAACTCCCACAGACACAGGCCCAAATCCATGTATCTGCACAGCACAGCGATAGTCACTGAGCTGTCGTGTTGCCCGTCAAATGGTCCAGGTCAAGCGTACACTAACGACGTGAAGCACTAGATACTCTCGAAAAAAAAATCCAAGAGCAGCCCTCTCACGACCCATCGCGTGTATGCCCCTTGTTAGACAACAAGGTGGACCAAAGCACCTGTAGGATAAAAACAAGTACATCAATATCATCCATCATCTATTTACTCACTTCCCAGGGACTCCCAAGGCTCATGATCCCTATTTTAAATCAGTTTTCTATACCCCTCCATACCCATTCTGTTCATGTGCACATCTAAGTATTTCTTAACTAACTCCAGAGTACCTGCCTCCACCACTTTACTTGGCAGTGCATTCCATACCCCCACCACCCTCTGTGTGAAAAAACTCCCTCTAGCATCCAAATTATACCTTACCCCCCTCACCCTGAGCCCGTGACCCCTCATGCTATTAGAGTTCATCCTAAGAAAAAGCTTAACTCTGTTTATTCTATCTATACAGGGTTAAGCTCATCAGTGTGAATACATTGGTGGGTCATCAGACTCTCAGAAATCTTGAAACTTCCACAGTCTGGCATTTAAAAGGTTTCTCATCAGTGTGAACTCATTGGTGTCTCACCAGGGTGGATGTCTGAGTGAACCCTTTTGCCATGATGAGAAGATGCCGGCGTTGGACTGGGGTAAGCACAGTAAGAAGTCTAACAACACCAGGTAAAAGTCCAACAGGTTTATTTGGCAGCACAAACTTGCAGAGCACTGCCCCTTCATCAGGTGAGTGGAAGTTGTGTTCACAAATAGAGCATATATTCTCACAAACTCAATTTACAAGATAATGGTTGGAATGCCAGTCTTTACAGGTAATCAATTCTTAAAGGTACAGACAATGTGAGTGGAGAGAGGGCCAAGCACAAGTTTAAGAAGTGTGTATTGTCTCCAGCCAGGACAATTAGTGAGATTTTGCAAGTTCAGGCACGTCGTGGGAGTTACAGATAGTGTGACATGAACCCAAGATCCTGGTTGAGACCATCCTCATGTGTGCAGAACTTGGCTATCAGTTTCTGCTCAGCGACTCTGCATTGGCCTGTGTTGTGAAAGTGGCCTTGGGAAACAAAGAACAAAACAGCACAGGAAACAGGCCCTTCGGCCCAACGAGCCCGCGCCACCACCCCGATGTTCCCACCTCTACCCGCGATCCCTGTCCATGTTTATAGAATGCTTACCCAAAGATCAGAGGCTGAATGCCCATGAGTGCTGAAGTGTTCCCTGACTGGAAGGAGCATGCCTGCCTGGTGATTGTCGAGTGATGTTCGTTCATCTGTTGTCATGGCGTCCGCACAGTCTCCCCAATGTACCATGCCTCGAGACATTCTTGAGGACGGCCTTAACTGGGATCTTGGGTTCACGTCACACATCATCGTGAAGGACCCCACATACCCTGGCCATTCTCTCTTCCATCTGCTTGCGTCAGGAAAAAGATACAAAAGTCTGAGGTCATAGAACATTACAGCGCAGTACAGGCCCTTCGGCCCTCGATGTTGCGCCGGCCAGTGGACCCTCTAACCTAAACTATTCCAATATCATCCATATGCCTATCCACTGAACATTTGAATGCCCCCAAAGTAGGCGAGTCCACAACTGCTGCAGGCAGGGCATTCCACGGTCTCACCACCCTCTGTGTAAAGAACCTGCCTCTGACATCCATCCTATACCAACTGATCCGTCCTGTACCAACTGATTCAAGAAGAGCTTCTTCCCTGCTGCTATCAAGTTTTTGAATGGACCTAACTCAGAATAAGTTGCTCTTTCTCTAAACCCTAGTTATGACTGTAACACTACATTCTGCACTCTCCTTTCCTTCTCTATGAATGGTATGCTTTGTCTGTATAGTGCACAAAAAAATACTTCTTACTGTATACTAGTACAAGTGATAATAAAAAATTCAAATCAAATCAAAAAGTTGAGTGGAATGGCCATGCTAAATTGCCCCTTAGTATCCCAAGACGGATTAGCCATGTGTGGCATTATAGGGATAAGGCAGGGCAGACACAGTAAGTTACTCTATCAGAGAGTTGGTACAGTCTTAATGGGGCAAATGGCCTCTTCTGCACCATAGGAATTCTATTCTGTGAGAGGCATAGAGAGATGAGAAGCAGGGGGTCAGGGAGACAGCGATTAGACATTTCTACAGCACAACCAGAACTTTCACAGCATCTCTCAAATTCACCCCATTGAAAGACCAATTTAGCAGGTGTACATCATCAGTTCCAAGTTACACATCATCCTGGCTTGTCTGACATTCAATCCAAGATAAAGATTAGTTTATCTAAATCTCTGATTCTGAGTCCCATTCGCTCACCTATCACCCTGTCTTCACTGACCTATGCAGACTGCTGCTTAAACAGCAACTCAAAATAAAATTTGCGTCCTTTTCAAAACCTCCAAGGCATTGCTCTTCTCTATTTCCAGTCACGCAAATATTTGAATCTTTTTCCACAGACACACTCACATTCAGGCTCTGATGAATGGAGTGACGCTGTCAGGTTTTGATCAGATGTTTGTTTTGAGTTTTCTCCCATCGAATCCTGATTCTAATATAAAAGAAAACATTGCAAACAGTCTAGGATACACATAGAGAAGAGGCAACAATTTCTGTTGCTTGAGTTCTGTATGTAAATGCTCCCCTAGTAATCCTCTGAAAAAGAATTTTCCAAAAGCCATCAGTGTGAATCCAGGACAGAAGTTCATAACATTAATTCCTCTTGCTGCCCGGGGCAGGATGAGTGCACATGCACCCTGCTACCCACTGTCCCGATAAAGATAACTATCGTTAACTCGGGGACTCCAATTCAGGCGGCTGTCCCAATTGATGTGACTGTAGTACCAAGCTGCTGTTATTCAAATTTGTTTATCAAGCTCTGCAGTCACTCTGCCACTTTCGTTATCCTCCAGAATCAGCTACTTCTCTGGAGACCCGCCACCGACATAACTGCTTTGCTGCAGGAGTGATATCCACTGCGAATACTGGATGAGACAGCTACTATTGAATGATGTTATTGTGGAAACAGATCATCAAGTTTTATGGTTTGACAACCCACTGAAGCCAAAGCACCAAGGTATAGAGTTATGAAAATATCGAACACAGCAGCCAGAGTCCACATTTCCGAGTGTAATTAACAGCAGAAAGAAACTTTGAGGCATACGGAAGATTGAGTATGTGGATGTTAGGAAAGAGGATGTGTTAGACCTGTTAAATTCTATCAAGATAAACAAGTCGCTGGGAACGGATGGGATGTACCCCAGGTTATTGTGGGAGGTGAGGGAAGTGGTTGCAGAGCCCCTGGCGATGATCTTTGCGTCGTCCATGGAAACGGGAGAGGTTCCGGAGGATTGCGGATGTGGTTCCTATCTTTAAGAAAGGGGACAAGGATAATCCAGGAAATTACCGACCGGTGAGGCTGACTTCAGTGGTTGGTAAGCTGATGGAGAGGCTTCTGAGGGATAAGATTTATAAACATTTGGAGAAGTTTAGAATGATCAGAAATAGCATGGTTTTGTCAAGGGCAGGTCATGCCTTACGAGCCTAGTTGAGTTCTTCGAAAATGTGACTGAACACATTGACGAAGGAAGAGCGGTGGACGTAGTGTACATGGACTTTAGCAAGGCGTTTGATAAGGTCCCCCATGCAAGGCTTCTTGAGAAGGTGAGAGGGCATGGGATCCAAGAGGCTTTGGCCTTGTGGATCCAGAACTGGCTTGCCGGCAGGAGGCAGAGAGTGGTTATGGATGGGTCTTTGTCTGCATGGAGGTCGGTCACCAGTGGAGTGCCCCAGGGATCTGTTCTGGGACCCCTGCTGTTTGTCATTTTCATAAATGACCTGGATGAGGAAGTGGAGGGATGGGTTAGCAAGTTCACCGACGATACAAAGATCAGTGGTGTTGTGGATGGTCTGGAGGGATGTCAAAAGTTGCAGCGGGACATAGACAGGATGCAAGACTGGGCAGAGAAGTGGCAGATGGACTTCAACGCAGATAAATGTATAGTGGTCCACTTTGGCAAGAATAATGGGATGAAGGAATACAATATCAAGGGTAGGAGTCTTAGCTGTGTTGAAGAGCAGAAGGATCTTGGGGTCCGGGTCCATAGAACATTACAGCGCAGTACAGGCCCTTCGGCCCTCGATGAGGACTCTTAAATCGGCCTCGCAGGTGGAGGATGTGGTCAAGAAGACATATGGTGTACTGGCCTTCATTAATCGAGGAATTGAGTTTAGGAGTCAGGAGGTAATGATGCAGCTCTATAAGACCCTTGTCAGACCCCACTTGGAGTATTGTGCGCAGTTCTGGTCGCCTCACTATAGGAAAGATGTGGAAGCTATTGAAAGAGTGCAGAGGAGATTTACAAGGATGCTGCCTGGATTGGGAGGCAGGCCTTATGAAGATAGGTTGAGGGAGCTGGGACTCTTCTCCGTGGAGAGACGTAGGTTGAGAGGCGACCTGATAGAGGTTTATAAAATGTTGAGAGGAATAGATAGTTTCTGAGAGTGCACCCTATCTCCCCAAGCTGAAATGGTCACTACGAGAGGACACAGATTTAAGGTGCAGGGAAGCAAGTACAGAGGGGATGCTAGGGGAAAGTTTTTCACTCAGAGGGTGGTGAGTGAATGGAATCGGCTGCCGTCGGAGGTGGTCGAGGCGAACTCGCTGCGGTCTTTTAAAAGACTTCTGGATGAGTATATGGAAACAAATGGGATAGGGGGTTATAGATAGGTCTGTGGATTGGTAGATGTGATCGGCGCAACTCGTGGGCCGAAGGGCCTATTTGTGCTGTAATGTTCTATCAGTAAAGGTGAACCAATTGGAGTCTCAGCTTGTGTATCAAACAAGTGCTTATTCAGTCCCCACACATGGACTGTTTAAATCATCTCTAGACAATAAGCTTGCACTGATTATCAACCAAATCCTTTGACATTTTAAAGCTGGGGTGTTAACACAGAAACATAGATAATAGGCAAAGTGTGAGGCCATTCAGCCCCTCGAGCCATTTGATATAATCGTGGCTGATTATCTAACTTGATCCCGCCTTCCCCAGATGGAGAAACTGGGAAATTGAATAAATCCCTGTGCATATGTGAAGTATCTGAATGATCCCTTCCTCTGTTGTGACTGTTGTGCTGTGTTAGTTAAAGGGATGACTGAGTGAATCTTTTTCCAGTTTCAGCTGGTGAGCATCCTTTACATAGTGGGATTTTACCTCTGGATTACCAGTTACACAGTGGGATTTTACCTCTGGATTACCAGTTACACATTGGGATTTTACCCCTGGATTACCAGTTACACAGTGGGATTTTACCCCTGGATTACCAGTTACACAGTGGGATTTTACCCCTGGATCACCAGTTACACAGTGGGATTTTACCTCTGGATTACCAGTTACACAGTGGGATTTTACCCCTGGATTACCAGTTACACAGTGGGATTTTACCCCTGGATTACCAGTTACACAGTGGGATTTTACCCCTGGATTACCAGTTACACAGTGGGATTTTACCCCTGGATTACCAGTTACACAGTGGAATTTTACCCCTGGATTACCAGTTACACAGTGGAATTTTACCCCTGGATTACCAGCTCATTCATGGCTTTCTGAGCTTCTTGTGAATATGCAGCCCATCACAACACACTGCAGGGTAATAACAGCAAAATTATGCAGATCTTGGACATCTGAAATAACAAATACTGCATATGCTCAGCACATTAGGTAGTGTGTGTGTGTGTGCGCGCGCGCGCGCTTGCGCGCGGAGTGGGAGAAACACAATCCTCCTCCATTCCCAAGTGGAAATAGATTTCTCTTGTTTATCCTGTAACCTATCCGAAAGGCTGCAATCAGATCAGGCCAGCTGCCATTCCCCTGAGATAAATGTCGAGCCTGTTAAATCGTTCCTTGTTTGCATAACTTGCCACGTTTAAAAGAACAAGTTTTGAAGTATTACATGAATGTGCACTTCACTAACTCATAGAAACACTGCTCTGTAAAGAGATCAACCTGTAGTAAAGAACAAAAGGGAAAATCTGTGATAGAGAATAAGGCAAAATGGAGTAACTGACAGAAGGAATGTTAGATGCAGCAACATTGAGCTAATCAGAGTGGAGTCTCTGATTAGTGGTTCAGAGTCTGCTTTCACCACCAGGGCTAAGTTGGTGATAAGTGGTTAAATGAATTGAGAAACTATTCTATTATGTAAGGGTTGAAAAGGAAGGCAATGTTTGAAACGACCTCCAGCCAAGATAGTTGGTGGGATTTTGCAAACCCAGGCAACTGCAATCCCCATAACTTACCCGTGCTTGCAAAATCTCACCAACTGCAGCAGAGTGAGAATGGAGGGAGAATGTGGGATGGAGATTTACAGCTTTTTGGGGAATGAGACAAGAAAGAATGTTCTTTAAAATCTACATCTTATCAACCATCTCTGAGCTTTCACAATGAATCTCTCTTCTCAGGACACTTTTATCTCTGCCTTATCTGTCCTGCCAGCAGTCTCACAAAGCAGCTGCCTGTGTGCTCAAAGGAGATGCCCTATAAGGCAGCTTTAACGATTCATGACTGTGTCTTTATTGACTGAATAGCTAGAGGTATGTGGTCAGGTCAGCTCAATAGCTAATCCCCTGATGTTCTACATAACTGTAACACTCCATTTTGTTAATCTATGGATATATAAAACACAGCTGCCTCAACCTTGGCCAACTCTAACACATACAATTGCACAAAGGTGACTGGCACAACAGACAATTGGTCAGAATATAAAAAATGGCCAAGAACGACTGTGTGATCAAATTCCCCTGCAACTCGATTTCCAAGTTTGCTGATGACGTCACTGTAGTGATTTGGACCTCAAACAGTGACAAGACAGAGTACAGAAATGAGATAAAGAATCTGGTGAACTGGTGCGGTGACAATAATCTCTCCCTCAATGTCAGCAAAATGCAGGAGTTTGTCATAGAAATCATTGAAACCCTACAGTACAGAAGGAGGCCAGGTGGCCCATCAAGTCGGCACCGACCACAATCCTACCCAGGCTCTACCACCATATCCCTCCATATTTTACCCACTAATCCCTCTAACCTACATATCCCTGGACACTAAGGGGCAATTTAAGCATGGCCAATCAACCTAACCTGCGTATCTTGGGACTGTGGGAGGAAATCAGAGCATTTAGATGAAAGCCACGCAGACGCAGGGAGAATGTGCAAACTCCACACAAACAGTGACCCGAGCCGGGAATTGAACCCAGATCCCTGGGGCTGTGAAGCAGCGGTGATAACCACTGTGCTACCGTGCCGCCGGTCACTGACTTCTGGAAGCATAGTGCAGAACAAGCCCCTGTCTACATCAAAGGCGACAAAATAGAAACAGTTGAGAGCCTCAAGTTCTTAGGTGTCCATGTCACCAACAAACTATTGTGGTCTCCCCATGCCGACACTATGGTTAAGAAAACCTCTACTTTCTCAGAAAACTAAGGAAATTGGACATGTCAACCATAGAAAGAATTCTTTTTGGTTGTCTCACAACTTGGAATGGCACCTGCTCTGCCCAAAACCACAAAGAACTTCAGAAGGTCACATCTGTAGCCCAATTCATCACACAAACTAACCTCCCATCCATTAATTCTGTCTACTCTTCCCACTGCCTGGGAAGAGCAGCCAGCATAATTAAGTTCCCCAAGCCCCTGGACATTCTCTCTTCCACCTTTTTCCAAAAGACACAAAAGTTTGAGGTCACGTATCAACCAACTCAAGAACAGATTCTTCCCTACCGCTCTCAGACTTTTGAATAGACCTATCTTATATGAAGTTGATCTTTCTCTGCACCCTAGCTATGACTGTAACACTAAATACTGCATTCTCTATTTCCTTCTCTGTGAACGGCATGTTCCAAACTCGTATTTATTGAATACTGCTCAGCTTTCAACACTTACTTCCATGAAACTCATGTCCAAACTCCATGGTCTCAGCACCTCCCTCTACAACTGGATCCTGAACTTCCTAACTCAGACCACAACTAGTAAGGATAGGCAACAACACTCCTCAATGATCATCCTCAATATCGATGCTCCACAAGGCTGTATTCTCAGCATCCTACTATGCTCCTTATAAGCCTATGACTGTGTGGCCAAATTCCCTGCCAATTCGATTTTCAAGTTTGCTGACAACACCACCATAGTAAGTCAGATTTCAAACAGTGATAAGACAGAGTACAGGAATGAGATAGACAATCTGGTGAACTGATGCGACAGCAATAATCTCTCCCTCATGTCAACAAAACGAAGGAGATTATCATCGACTTCAGGAAGCATAAAGGAGAACATGCCCTGTTTACATCAACGGGGACAAAGTAGAAAGGGTTGAGAACTTCAAGATTTTAGGTGTCCCAGACTTCAAGATTTTAGATCACCAACAACCTGTCTTGGTCCCCCCCATGCTGACACTATAGTTAAGAAACCCCATCAAAGTCTTTACTTTCTCAGAAGACGAAGGAAATTTGGCATGCCAGCTGCGGCTTTCACCAACTTTTATAGATGCACCATAGAAAACATTCTTTCTGGTTGTATCACAGCTTGGTATGTCTCCTGCTCTGCCCAAGACTGCAAGGAACCACAAAAGGTCATAAATGTAACCCAATCCATCATGCAAACCACCCTTCTATTCATTGACTCTGTCTACACTTCTCACTGCCTCAGCAAAGCAGGCAGCATAATTAAGGACCCCATGTACCCCAGACATTTTCTCTTCCACTTTCTTCGGGAAAAAGATACAAAACTCTGAACAGAACAGCTTCTTCCCTGCTGCCATCAGACTTTTGAATGGATCTACCTTGCATTAAGTTGATCTTTCTCTACACTCTAGCTATGTCTGCACTCTCTCATTTCCTTCTCTATGAACAGTATGTTTCGTTTGTGTAGGCAGAAGAAACAATACTTTTCACAGTTTGTTAATACAAGTGACAATAATAAATCAAATCAAAGAGAACAAAGTCTGTAACAAGCTAAAAGGCTGAATGCTAACAATCCCACAACAGATCAGCACAGCCCACTTCATGGCAACATAGAATGCTTTGTTAGGAGGTTTCCCAACAGAATTGCAAACAAAAAATGTTTAACTTCCTAACACTCTGTCATTCTTTAATTCTTGAGCAATCCGAAGCTATATAATTGCAACAAGGTTCAAAGAGTATCAACCCATTCGAGACAAAGTCTGAAGACTGGTCAGTCCAACATCAAAAAAGCCTCCAATCCTCCACATTAACCAACTGTGAGAATGAACAAGATGCAGTTCTGGATGTAATCGAGAGCAGAAACATTAACAGCAGAATCCAACTCCTGCAATCACTTGTGAACTTGTTTGTGTCTCAGCAGGTGGGATGAATTACAAAATCCCTTCCCACACTCTGAACAGATGAAGGGTTTTTCCCCAGTGTGAACTCGCTGGTGTGTCTGCAGGGTAGATGAATGGCTGAATTTCTTCCCACATTTCGAACATGTGAATGGTCTCTCTCCAGTGTGAACTCGCTGGTGTGTCTGCAGGCTGGATAACTCACTAAATCCCTTCCCACACTGAGAGCAGATGAATGATCTCTCTGCATTGTGAACTCTCTGGTGTCTTCGCAGATTGGATAAGTGACTGAATCCCATCTCACACTCAGGGCAGGTGAACGGTCTCTCCCCAGTGTGAATTCGCTGGTGTGTCTGCAGGTTGGATAACTGGTTGAATCCCACCTCACACTGAGAGCAGGTGAATGGCCTCTCTCCAGTATGAACTCGCTGGTGTGTCCGCAAATGGGACAACTGAGTGAATCCCTTCCCACACTGAGAGCAGGTGAACGGCCTCTCCCCGGTGTGAACACGCTGGTGTGTCTGCAAGCTGATTAATTGATTGAATCCCTTCCCACACTGAAAGCAGGTGAAGGGTCTCTCTCCAGTGTGAAGTCGTTGGTGTGTCCGCAGATGGGATAAGTGAGTGAATCCCTTTCCACACTGAGAGCAGGCAAATGGCCTCTCTCCCATGTGAATTCGCTGGTGTGTCTGCAGTTGGGATAAGTGAGTGAATCCCTTCTCACACTGAGAGCAGGTGAACGGCTTTTCCATGGTGTGAATCCACTGGTGTCGTTGCAGAGCAGATGAATGTCTGAATCCCTTCTCACACTGAGAGCAGGTGAATAGCTTCTCTGCGGTATGAACTCGTTGGTGTGACTGTAGATGGGAAAGCAGAGTGAATCCCTTCCCACATTGAGAGCAGGTGAATGGCCTCTCGCCGGTGTGAATGCGTCGATGTGCTTCTAGCACAGATGGGGCTCCATATTCCTTCCCACAGTCCACACATTTCCATGGTTTCTCCATGTTTTTAATGTGCTTGTGTCTCTCCAGATCAGACAATCAGCTGAAGCCTTGACCTTACTCAAAACATGCGTGCGGTCTCTCACTGCTGTGAATGGATGTTGTCCAGGCTGTGTAACTGGTCTAACTTTCCACAGTCAGTGCACTGGAAATTTCACTCAGGAGTGTAAAAATCTTGATACTCCTACAATCACACCGATCATTTGCAGCAGCCGACTGGGCAAACATTCATCCTTTGAGATTCAAAGGCCAATGATATTCAGGTTCCAAAGAAATGGGCGTATTCCCCTGATTCACCTCTAAGAACAATTTAGAAAATATCTCAATGTCAGTACAGGATAAAATTCACAACAGATAATTTCAGTTTCTATGGAACATTCTTTCCTCGCTCTTTCCCCCCAAAAATGTGAATCTCCGTCTCACACACTCTCCCTCCATTCTTACTCTGTTGTATCTAATATTCACCCTCCCAGTGATTCAGACTGATTGACAGATCAGGGGCTGATTCAGATTGATGACGGATCCATGCTCACTACTTCCAGTCCAGAATACAAAAATCACAACAAATGGGACCTGCAGTTGGCAAATCAGCCCATCAAGTCTGCTCAACCATTCAGTGAGATCACTGGCCAATCTACCTCTGCATCATTTCAGAACATAGAAAAACTACAGCACAAACAGGCCCTTCGGCCCACAAGTTGTGCCAATGATATCCCTACCTCCTAGGCTTATCTATAACCTTCAATTTTATTAAGTCCCATGCACCCATTCAGAAGTCTCTTAAAAGACCCCATCAAATTTGCTCCACCACCACCGACGGCAGCTGATTCCACTCACCCACCACCCTCCGAGTGAAAAACTTACCCCTGACATCTCCTCTGTACCTACTCCCCAGCACGTTAAACCAGTGTCTTCTCATAGCGACCATTCCAGCCATGGGGAAAAACCTTTGAGAATCCACCCGATCTATACCTCTCGACATCTTATACATCTATCAGATCATCTCTCATCCTTTGTTTCTTCAGGGAGAAAAGACTCAGCTCCCTCAATCTATCCTCATAAGGCATGCCACCCAATCCAAGCAACATCCTTGTGAATCTCCTCTGCACCCTTTCAATAGCTTCCATGTCCATCCTGGAATGAGGCGACGAGAACCGAGCACAGTTGTCTATCAGCAATTTTGCCACATTATCTCCATATTCCTTGAAATCTAGAAACCTATTTAGAAATATTTATTGACTGTAATGACTCTGAGTGGAAATGTATAACATAACTACAGTACTATATTACAAGACTAGTATAATAAATGTACTTCATTACACAACAATAAATATATCTAATCTGTATAATATAACAACTCTAGGCATATCTCAGTCCCATATTAAGTTAATGTCTCCTTAAATGTCAGCCACCTCCTGGGGAAAGCAGCCCTTTAATTATGAACATTAGGAGAGAGAGCATCCTTTTAACCAGACCAATAAATGTGTCAAGCTGAGGGAGCAAAGGCTGTCAATGTCTTTCAGAGAGAGAGAGAGAGACCTGGGCCAACCTTTCCAGAGTCTGTTCCCTCCCTGGATTCACTTCCTTTCCCTTCAGTTGCTGCGAGTCCCCAGTTTCCCCCAGAATGAGAATAGAAATGGGAAGGGGGAGAAAAGAAAGTGTTTTACTCACAGATGTTGGAGACAGGAGGGACTTTGAGTCTGTCTGAAGCTCAATCTTCATTCACACAATACCCGCGCTCTGATTGGCTGGAGGACCACAGTCCTTCCGGTCCTCCAACTCTTCCCATTGGTCAATACCTCAGATCAGGATTGGCGCTCGGTACATGCGCAGTTATGGGTCAGGTTGGTGTCCAAACTGGCGGGAGTGCCGGGGGGGAGGGGTCAGTGAGAGAGAGAATATTGTCCCTGACTGAGAGGGAGTGGAATCAGTGAGGGGGAATAAGAATGGCCCTGGTGTAATCATATGGGTCTGGGGGGGGGGGGGGGGGGGAGGGAGGAGGGGGGGGGCGGGGGAGGAGGGGGGGAGGAGGAGGAGGGGGGGAGAAGGAGGAGGGGGAAGGGAGAGGGAAAGGGGGGGGAGGGAAAGGGGGGGGGGGGAGGGGAAAGGGGGGGGAGGGGAGAGAGGGGAAGGGGGAGAGGGGAGGAAGGGGGGGAGGGGGTCTTTTTGGGGGGAGGATGCGTCTGAGGGAGACGGAGGGAAGGTGTTCTAAGGGAGGGGGAGGGGTGTGTCTGGGGGAGGGGAAGGGGTGTCTGGGGGAGGGGTGTGTGTCTGGGGGGGGTACGTCTGGGGGAGGGGGAGGGTTGTCTGGGGAAGGGGGAGAGGTGTCTGAGGGAGGTGGGGGTGCGTCAGCCGGCCCCACAAGATGGAGGCGAGCAGCTGGTTTATGTTCAGAACTCATGCTGTGTGGGACAGCACTCGGAGCAGTCCTGTCCAGCGAGCCCGGTGGCCAGAGACTTTGGCCTCCAGCTCCCACCAGTTCTCTGGCCAGGATTCCTCGGTGACATCTGCAGTGGAAATGCTCTCCCTCAGGACCCCCGCGTAGTCATTCTGCAGGAGATCCCAGAACGCCCTGAACTCCACGGTCAGCCCGCCCAGCCGCGGGGCCTTACCCCGCCCAGCCGCGGGGCCTTACCCCGCCCAGCCGCGGGGCCTTACCCCGCCCAGCCGCGGGGCCTTACCCCACCCGAGGCCATTAGGGGACTGGTCAGTTCAGTCAGGATGATATTGGCCTCCAGCTGACCGACACCCTCTGGGCTGACCGGGGGCACGTCCTCCCACAGGCACCCCCGCTGGACAGATCCGGAGAGAAGAAGTCGGAATAGAAATCCCGGGCAATAGGTCGGATACCCTCCGGATCTGAGAAGAGGGAACCGTCACCAGCAGCGTAAGAAGCTGCTGATGGTCAGCCTGTCCTTTTTCCAGTGAGTGGAAGAAGGGGGAGTCCCGGTTCGGGTCCACTCGGAACCGGATCCACGACCTCACGTACCCATCGTGAGACCCAGTGAGTTACAGATCCCGCAGCGCATCCTCCTCCTTCTCCCTGTATTCCAGACACAGGAGCTGCTCTACCTCAGGCTCACTGAGACATGCCTCCAGGTCGAGCAGCTCCTTCTCCAACACCTCGAGGCTGGATTTCCGCCTCCTCGTCGACCCCCTCGCGTATTCCTGATGGAAGGTACTGATGTGAGTCTTGCCCACATCCCACCAGGGCCTCCAGGAGGGGAAGCCTCTCCGCTTCCTTCTCCAGCCAGCCCAGAATCAACGGAACGAGTCCAAGAAGAGCTCGTCCTCCAGCAGCGAGTTGTTAAAGTGCCAGTACGCGGACTCCCCGCCGGACACGAGACAGGACAAAGTCCGTCCACACTGGGTGATTGTTTCTGCTCTCACACAAAATGGCATTGTGTTCATTCTCAACAGCTGGTCAGTGGGAAAGGTTTCTTTCTGCTGGACTGACCGGTCTCAGGACTTTGCTTCCAATGGGCTGATGGAATGAGGAAATAAAAGGAGTTAGGTGATGATCTAGTGGTATTATCATTAGATTATTAATCCAGAAACTCAGCTAATGTTCTGTTATATTAGGATTTGAATCCTGCACAGCAAGTAGTGGAATTTGCATCAGTTAAATAAAATCTGGAATTAAGAATCTGCTGATGATCTTAACCATAATCAATTGTTGGATAAACTCAAGGAAAGGAAATCTGCTGTCCCTACCCAGTCCGACCTGCGTGTGATTCCAGAACTACAGCAAAGTAATTAACTCAGCTGCCTTCCAAGGGCACCGAGGGATGGGTAATAAATGCTGGCCAGCCAGTGACGTCCAAGTCCTCTGAATGAATTAAATCAAATGAACGTGTTTCAGATTTAAACATATCGTTTCCAAAACAGTCTGCACTTTCACCAAATGCAGGCTTGTCTGGACCTGATCAACCATTGGCTCATCTGTGACCACAATCCCAGGGACGTCATCCAACTTACCGACCTTTGACCCGTCCACACAGAGAGTGGTCTAGATATCCGCTGACCATCAAAGCCAAACTGTGACAGACAGTGACCTGAATTCCTGACCACCCAGACCCATCTACAGACACAGAAACTGCAAACAAGGCAACAAGTCCCCTGCACATTGACCAGAGGGAAGAACCTCATTGGACACAACCATACTCTTAAAATTGCAAACTGCTTTCACTTTCTCCCAGCCTTGAAAAGAAGCAGACACTCCAGGAAGCATGGAAAATATGCAGGGCTGCAGGTGAGAGGGGAACAACATCATTCCAAGGACCTCTCCAGCTTGCAAATGTCCAGTCTCTGGAAAACAAACTAGACAAACTTAGAGCCAGAATCACTTTCCAAAGAGAACTGAGGGATAGCTGTATACTCTGTTTCACAGAGAAATGGTTCACTCCCGCTTCACCAGACACTGCCCTACAACCAGGGAGTCTTCTCAATCCATCAAATGCACCGCACAGCAGCCTCAGGCAAAGCTAGTGGAGCTGGGATCTGCTTCCTAATCAATGCCTATATGTACAACATTGGCATGTTTCTGCTCCCCAGACGTAGAATACCTGACACTAAAATGCCGCCTCTATTACCTTCCACGGGAGTTCATCTCCATTATTCTGATAGCAGTATACATCCTACTCCATGCAGATATGAAGATCGTGCTGGATGAAATATACACCTTTACGAATAGCCTTGAGATAAAAATCCTGAGGTCTTGGTCGTTGTAGCCTAGGAATTCAATCAGGCCAAGCTCAACAGTGTACTGCCAAGTTACCACCAACACGCTTCCTGCTCCACCAGACCACTGCTATACTATTATCAAATGTGCCTACCACTCCATCACCTACCCACACTTTGGCAAATCAGACTACAAGGCTGTGCTCCTGCTCCCAGCTTACAAAAACTGAAGCAGGAGAATCCATCAAAGAAAGTCGTGCAATGTTGGTCTGAGGAATCAGCTGATCTCCTACGGGGCTGCTCAGAATCAGTGGACTGGTCAGTATTTAGAAATTCTGCAACCAGCCTAACTGAGTACGCCACTGCAGTAAATGACTTCATTAAATGTGGAGTAGACTGTGTGCCAAAGAAGCAAATTTGTGTGTTCCCCAACCAGAAACCATGGATGAACAAGGATATCCACTGCTTGATGAAGTCCAGGTCTGAGGCATTCAAGTCAGATGACACTGACCCATACAAGAAAATTAGATATGATCTAATGAGATCCATCAAAGATGTCAAAAATCAGTACTGGACCAAGGTAAAATCCCAGGCTAGCTACATTGACTATGGCAAGGTCTGCAAGACATAACAAGCTACAAGATGAAGGCATTTAAAATCACCAGCTCCAACACAGCCCTCCCCGATGAGCTCAATGCATTCTATGCCTGTTTTGAGCAAGAGGTCAGTGAGACCATGCCCTCCACCCAGGAAGCCCTGGGTGAACCTGTATCTGGGGTCACTATTGCAGATGTCAGAGCAACTTTCTCGAAGGTCAACCCATGGAAAGCTCCTGGCCTGGATGGGGTATTGGCAGGGGTATTTGCAGACATCTTCATCCTCTCTTTACAGCAGTCTGAGGTCCCTATCTGCCTCAAGAAGATGACCATCATCCCTGTACCTAAGAAAAAATAAGCAACTTGTCTTAATGATTTTTGATTGGTTGGTGGTTCTGATTATGGTTATGGAGGGTTTCGAAAGATTAGTCACGGCACAAATCAGCCTCCCAGACTACCTGGATCCACTATAGTTTGCCTACTGCTGCAACAAGTCCACAGCAGATGCCATTACCCTGGAACACCTAAATAACAAGGACACCTTTGTCAGACTCCTGTTTATTGACTACAGCTCAGCCTTTAACATCATTATCCCCATGAAACTCATCTCCAAACTCCATGGTCTGGGCCTCAGCTCCTTCCTCTGTGACTGGATCCTGAACTTCCTAACCCACAGACTGCAATTAGGACAGGCAACAACACCTCCTTCACGATCATCCTCAACACTGGTGCCCCACAAGGCTGCGTTCTTAACCCCCACTATACTCCTTATACATCTCCAATTCCCCTCCAATTCAATGGGTTGGATCTCGAACAACGATCATGTAGAGTTGCTGGCATTGGATTGGAGTAGGCACAGTAAGTAGTCTCACAAAACCAGATTAAAAATCCAGCAGGTTTATTTGGTAGCATGAGCTTTTGGAGTCACTCATCTGATGAAGGACAACATTCTGAAAGCTTGTGCCACTAAATAAACCTGTTGGACTTTTAACCTGGTGTTGTGAAACAATGATGAGACAGAATGCGATCGAGAATCTGGTGAATTGGTGCAGTGACAATAACCTCTCCCTCAATGTTAACAAAACAAAGGAGATTGCCATTGACTTCAGGAAGCATAAAAGAGAACATGCCCCTTTCCACATCAACAGGGATGAAGTAAAAAGGGTCAAGAGCTTCAAGTTTTTAGGGGTTCAGATCACTAACAACTTGTCCTGGACCCCCCATGCTGACATTATCATTAAGAAAGTCAACCAACGGCTCTACTTTCTCAGAAGATTAAGGAAATTGGCATGTCAGTTACAACTCTCAGCAACTTTTACAGATGCACCAAAGAAAGCATTCTTTCTGATTGTATCACAGTTTGGTATGGGCTCCTGTTCTGTTCAAGATTGCAAGGAACTACAAAGGTTGTAATGTAGCCCAATCCATCACGCAAACCAGCCTCCCATCCATTGACTCTGTCTACACTTCCCACTGCCTTGGCAAAGCAGACAGCTTAATTAAGAACCCCATGCACCCAGGTCATCCTCTCTTCTACCTTCTTCCATCGGGAAAAACATATAAAAGTCTGAAGTCAGGTACCGACCGATTCAAGAACAGCTTCTCCCCTGTTGCTGTCAGACTTTTGAATGGACTTAACTTGCATTAAGTTGATCTTCCTCTACAGCCTAGCTATGACTGTAATGCTACATTCTACACTCTCTTGTTTCCTTCTGTATGAATGGTATATTTTGTCTGCACGGTGTGCAAGAAACAACACTTTTCACTGTGCCAATAATAAATCAAATCAAAACTTGGAGCTTTTGACCATTGGTGGCACAGTGGTTAGACCTGCAGCACTAGGGACCTGAGTTTGAATTCCAGCTTGGGTCACTGTCTGTGTGGAGTTTGCATGTTCTCCCCATGGGTTTCCTCTGGGTGCTCCAGTTTCCTCCCACAGTCTGAAAGGCATGCTGGTTGGGTGCATTGACCCAAATGCTGGCATGTGGCAATGAGGAGAATTTCACAGTAACTTCACTGCAGTGTTAATGTAAGCCTTACTTGTGACTAATATATGAACTTAATAAACTTATTTCTACTTTGTCAGCTTTGATGTAGACAGGGGCATGTTCTTCACTATGATTCCTGAACTCGATGACAATTTCCTTCATTTTGTTGACATTGACTTTAAACACCAGTGTGGCTGGAAAAGCCCAGAGCCAGCACACTACCGAGTGAGTGTTCTAGTGCACTGTGTGAAAAGGACCTTAACTAGTGAGACATTCTGAAAAGATGTCGCACCTTTCACCTGGGTGAGACCATACATGTGTTCTGTGTGTGGAAGTTTCAACTTACCATTAAACCTGGAGACAAAGAGACACTCCTGCATCACAGCCAAACCGTGGGATTGTGGAAGCAATTCAGGTTCCAAACTCGGCTGGAAACTCATCTTCGCAATCACACTGAGAACAGAGCATTCTCCTGTTTTGTGTGTGAGAACAGATTCACTCAGTCATACAACCTGCTGATACTCCAGCAAGTTCATGTCAGGGAGATGCTGTTAATCAGGAGTATATGTGGTGAGGGATTAATTCAGTTATCCAGCCTGTTGAGATACAATTTCACTCACACCAATGAGAGATCCTTTAAATACTCTGAGTGTGGAGCAGCTTCGAAAGCTCTGGAGAACAGCCACTGGAAAGAGGCTGTTCACCTGCTCTGTGTGTGGGAAGGGATTCACTCATTCACACAGCCTAATGAAACACTCACAGCAATCAGAGATCCTTTAAAAGTTCTGACTATGGGAGCAACTTCAAAAGTGCTGCAGATCTGAGGGACCATCAATACATTCATTCTGAGGAGAGATGTTTTAGCTGTTCTCACTGCACAAAAGAGGTTTAGAAGGTCATCCCTCCTGTAGACACAACCAGCATGTTCATACTAAGATGATTAGAACCTTATCGAAACATATAAGATGATTAGAGGTTTAGATAGGGTGGACAGTGATAGCCTTTTTCCTAGGATGGAGAAAGCTAGCACAAGGGGACACAGCTTTAAATTAAGGGGTGATAGTTATAGGACGGATATCAGAGATAGGTTCTTTACCCAGAGGGTGGTTAGGGAGTGGAATGCCCTGCCTGCGGCAGTTGTAGATGCGCCAAGTTTGATGGCGTTTAAGAGGTTAGTTGATAAGTATATGGAAGAGAAGGGAATGGTTTAGTTTGGAGGGTCATTGCTTTTTATATTGGTCGGCGCAACATTGAGGGCCGAAGGGCCTGTTCTGTGTTGTAATGTTCTATGTTCTATACTGTTCATCTGGTCTGTGTGTAAGAAGAGATTCACTCAACTATTCAACCTGCTGACACATAAATTCAATTATACCAATTGCAGACCCTTTAAATGCTCTGACTGTGGGAGTGGCTTCAAAAGCTATGGAGAGCCGCTGGCCCACCAGCAAATTCACACTAAGGAGAGACTATTCAGCTGCTCTCACTGCACAAAGAGATCCATTCATAGAACATTACAGCGCAGTACAGGCCCTTCGGCCCTCGATGTTGCGCCAGCCAGTGAACCCTCTAACCTAAACTATTCCAATATCATCCATATGCCTATCCACCGAACATTTGAATGCTCCCAAAGTAGGCAAGTCCACAACTGCTGCAGGCAGGGCATTCCACGCTCTCACCACCCTCTGTGTAAAGAACCTGCCTCTGACATCCGTCCTATAACTACCACCTCTTAATTAAAGTTATGTCCCCTCGTGTTGGTCATCACCATCCGAGGAAAAAGGCTCTCACTATCCACCCTATCCAATCCCTTGATCATCTTATACGTCTCAATTAGGTCACCGCGTAACCTTCTTCTCTCTAATGAAAATAACCTCAGGTCCCTCAGCCTTTCCTCATAAGGCCTTCCCACCATACCAGGCATCATCCTGGTAAACCTCCTGTGCACCTTTTCCAATGTTTCCACATCTTTCTTATAATGCGGCGACCAGAACTGTACACAATACTCCAAGTGCGGCCGCACCAGAGTTTTGTACAGTTATTGTTAGGCACTGTCACAATTGCTTTCTTGCTGTACTTTTAAACTATCATTCCCCCGACTGGCCAAACAAAGTAACAGACTGGTTCCAGAGTGAACTTTACTATAGGACCCTGAATATCCATTCAGAGTGAAAAATTCAGAAATACAAATGTAATTAAAGACCCAGCATCAGTTACAAGTAATTGGCATATATCACTAACACAAGAGGAGTTATCCCTATCCAATCATTGTTATGGTTACATCATGCATACATAAGCATATAATTCCCAATTAAAACTTGTGCATCAAGAAATGAAAGCTGTATCACAGATAAATGGTATCTTAACTTCCCTTTCCATTGTTCTTTTTTCTAAAGGACAGACATGAACTGCAGCTCCACACCATTCAATTAGACAGTTCTTGAACTTTTCTGGGCTGACTTTAATCAAAACCTGTAATTTGAACTTAGCTCTCACCTGTGGCAGAGGTTCAGCTTGCAGCTTATGTGATTTTTAACCCTTTCAGACACCGCCCCCCGCCTTTTCCACCCAAAAAGGATATTGAGATTACCTCTCCGAATTGTTCAGTTGCCAGAGGCCAGAAATAAATTGAAATTAGAGATAGTCAACATGGTTTTGTGAAGGGAAGGTCGTGCTTCACAAACCTTATTGAGCTTTTTGAAAAAGTGACCAAAGAGGTGGATAAGGGTAAGGCAGTTGATGTAGTGTATATGGATTTTAGCAAAGCGTTTGATAAGGTTCCCCATGGTAAGCTACTGCAGAAAATGCAGATGCATGGGATTGAGGGTAATTTAGCAGTTTGGATTAGGAATTGGCTAGCTGATAGAAGACACAGGGTGGTTGTTGATATTCAACCTGGAGTTTGTTACAAGTGGTGTACCTCAGGAATCTGTTTTGGGACCATTGCTGTTTGTCATTTTTATAAATGACCTGGATGAGGGTGTAGAGGGATGGGTTAGTAAATTTGCTGATGACACCAAAGTCGGAGGAGTTGTAGACAGTGAGGATGGATGTTACAGTTTGCAGAGGGACATAGATAAGCTGCAGAGCTGGGCCAAGAGGTGGCAAATGGAGTTTAATATGGAAAAGTGTGAGGTGATTCACTTTGGTAAGAGTAACAGGAGTACAGAATATAGGGCTAATGGTAGGACTCTTAGTACTGTCAACGAGCAGAGAGATCTCGGTGTACACGTGCATAGCTCCCTGAAAGTTGGCACCCAGGTTAAGAAGGTATACATTGTGTTAGTTTTTATTGGTAGAGGAATTGAATTTTGAAGCTGTGAGGCCATGTTGCAACTGTACGAAACTGCATGAAACTCTGGAGTATTGCGTACAGTTCTGGTCGCCGCATTATAAGATAAATGTGGAGGCATTGGAAAGGGTGCAGAGGAGGTTTACCAGGATGTTGGGTACCTAGTATGGTGGGAAGGTCTTATGAGGAAAGGCTAAGGGATTTGAGGTTATTTTCATTAGAGAGAAGAAAGTTAAGAGGTGACCTAATTGAGGCGTATAAGATGATCAGAGGGTTAGATAGCATGGACAGTGAGAGCCTTTTTCCTCTGATGGTGATGGCTAACATGAAGGGACATAGCTTTAAATTATGGTAGTTATAGGACGGATGTCAGAGGTGGGTTCTTTACTCAGAGGGTAGTAAGGACGTGGAATGCCCTGCCTGCAGCAGTTGTGAACTCACCAACTTTAAGGGTGTTCAAATGGTCAGTGGATAGGCATATGGATAACATTGGAATAGTTTAGGTTAGAGAGTCATTAGATTGGTTCCATTTGTTGGTGCAACATCGAGGGCCGAAGGGCCTGTACTGCGCTGTAATGTTCTATATCCTAAACGATTCTTAGATCTGACTTTGAGTGGTGATTTTCCAACAACAAATTAGCGTAGTTGGCAGGATTTCACTGCCGGTGAGTTGATTGGTTGGCTTCAATCGACAAACTGGAGCAGAGATTATTGAACTGTGGGAGTCAAACTGAGCCAACAATGTAATTAAAAAATGGGTGAAAATTAGGGGAATTTATGGGACTATCAGAGAGGAACAGCATTGGTTGCTTGTGCTGATTGACTAAGGAGAAGGAAGTACCTGTCTCAAACATGCAACCCTAGACCGTTATTAAGAGGGGAAATCTCGCACACGAAGGTCAGGATCCTGAAGTGGGCGTAGAGGCACCAAGGCACTTAGGATCATGAAGCACAGGTGATAAAGGTCATTTAGCATCAAACTCTGTAGTGGCGAACAAATGCAGAGTTTGCCATCTGTTTGCATAACATTTTGCATACTTTGTATATTTGTCTGTCATGTTGTAAAGTGATGCAGTAAGGAGCTGATCACTCTGACCTAGAACCAGATTCTGATGGAAGAAACACATTGCTGAGGAGGTGATCGTGGCCCTAAGTATAAATAGAAACAGTAATGATAGAGAAAACGCTGAGGGACATCATGGCCAGGGGTGTAGAAATCTGCAAGATGGCAGGTAGAGAAACTAAACAGAGACCTATGAGTTCCCTTATTGATGAATATATCTCAGATAGACATGTGCTGGTTAGGAAGATGCAAACGGATGGCTGGAATGCTTAGAACAACAGAGAAAATGGGTAAATGGGGAAAAGAGAAACAAAAGGAAAAAGGCAGGGGTATTATTAATACATCAGTTAGCTGGACTAATTGAACAAGTAGCTGTTTCTACTAAAAAGTGGAACAAAGGTAAGGATATGATTGAAAAATTAGAAGCAGGGTAAGGGAGTTGGGGAGAAGGAATCGAGTATTAGAGGAGAATCAATGGGGAAGGGAAAGTGTTCCTCAGCCTCTTATGAGTCCATGCAACAGGGACCAACCACCCCTCCAGAGGAAGGGGAAGCACTAGAACATAGTTTGGCACAATAACCCGAGGAGAATGGACAAACAGTCAACAGCAAATTATAAATCATTGATTCTGGGTGAAAGACAGCAGATAATGGCCTCCTTGGGTAAACTACAACCCAAAAGTGCCAATACGAAGTTTTGGGAAGAATTAAATACGGTTTGGGTAGGAGACCAACTGCAGCTAAGGGATATACACCAATTGGTTAGGGCCAAATGTGCAACAGATAAATGGAGGCAGGAGCCGGAGGGCCTACTATTCCCCAGCACAAGATTACAGTGGGTGGGGGGGCATTGGACACATACAGTAACCCTTACAGCAGAAACAGATGCTCAACAGGCACCCTTCGCTCTGTTTAAAACACAATTCCAAAGAGTTTTAGGAAATGCTTCTACTAACTGGAACAGAATTAAAATGACCAAGCAATGAAAGGGGGGAAGGAGATTCTGAATGCAGGGAATGGTTGTTTGAAGGGCAAAAAACCCAGGCTGTGGGAATGGAGTTTTCATCCAGGCTTTCAAGGATGGGCTGTCCAGCACTCAGCAAACCATCCTAAAGATTGGAGTGATCATATCCCAGGATTATGACAAGCTTGTGGAATGGGATAGTGGCGTGCACAGGAGGGATGGGGGAGGGGACAAATCTCAGACAAAGATAAAACAGGAAAGAGTAGCCACCTACAGTAGTGGGAGCAGAACTAAACCCAAAGTGATCTGTCATAATTGTGACCATGATGTAGAGATGCCGATGTTGGACTGGGGTAAACACAGTAAGAAGTCTGACAACATCATAGAACACTTCAGCACAAACAGGCCCTTCAGCCCACAAGTTGTGCCGATCATATCTATACCTACCAGGCCATAGACCTATCTGTAACTCCCAATCCCATTACATCCCGTATACTCATCGAGAAGTCTCTTAAAAGACCCCAGTGAGTTCGCCTCTACCACCACTGATGGCAGCCAATTCCATTCACTCACCACCCTCTGAGTGAAAAACTTAGCTCTAACATCTCCTCTGTACTTGCCCCCCAGCACCTTAAACCTGTGTCCTCTTGTAGCGACCATTTCAGCCCTGGGAAATAGCCTCCGAGAATCCAATCCATCTATTCCTCTCAACAGCTTATAAACCTCTATCAGGTCACCTCTCAACCTTCGTCTCTCCAGGGAGAAGAGACCTAGCTCTCTCAACCTATCTTCATCAGGCATGCCCCCCAATCCAGGCAACATCTTTGTAAATCTCCTCTGCACTCTTTCAATAGCTTCCACATCCTTCCTATAGTGAGGCAACCAGAACTGCACACAATACTCCAAGTGGGGTCTGACAAGGATCTTATAAAGTTGTAGCATTACCTCCTGACTCCTAAACTCAATTCTTCTATTAATGAAGGCCAGTACACCATACGCCTTCTTGACCACACCCTCCACTTGCGGGGCAGATTTAAGAGACCTATGGACCCGGACCCCAAGATCCTTCTGCTCCTCAACACTACTAAGACTCCTACCCTTGATATTATACTGCTTCATCCCATTGGTCCTGCCAAAATGGACCACCACACATTTATCTGAATTGAAGTCCATCTGCCACTTCTCCGCCCAGTCTTGCATCCTGTCTATGTCTCGCTGCAACTTCAGACATCCTTCCAGACTATTCACAACACCACCAACCTTCGTATCGTCAGCGAACTTATTAACCCATCCCTCCACTTCCTCATCCAGGTCATTTATGAAAATGACAAACAGCAAGGGTCCTAGAACAGATCCCTGGGCACTCCACTGGTGACTGACCTCCATGCAGAAAAAGAGCCATCCACAACCACCCTCTGCCTTCTGCAGGCAAGCCAGTTCTGGATCCACAAGGCCAAAGCCCAGGTTTAAGTCCAACCGATTTATTTGATAGTAAACTCACAAGCTTTCCAGTTTATCCTCTTCGTCAGGTGAATGAGGTGTTCTTACTATAATTGTGACCAATAAGGGTATTTTGCAAAGGAATGCTGGGTCCAAAGGAAAGGATGGTGGGAGACATTGTAATTATTGCAATAAGAATGGGCACATGGAAGCAAGTGTGTGGGACAAGTGCAGGAGATCCCCTCCCCAATCCATGGGAGACTCCCCGATCCATAGGAGACCCTTTCCCTGATCCATTGGACTCCCCCTCCCCGATCCATGGGAGACCCCTGCCCCGATCCATGGGAGACCCCTGCCCCGATCCATGGGAGACCCCTGCCCCGATCCATGGGGAGCCCCTGCCCCGATCCATGGGAGACCACCTCCCTCCCCGATCCATGGGAGACCCCCTCCCTGATCCATGGGAGACCCCCTCCCTGATCCGCGGGAGACCCCCTGCCCCGATCCATGGGAGACCCCCTGCCCCGATCCATGGGAGACCCCCTCCCTGATCCATGGGAGACCCCTGTCCCAATCAATGTTCACAGCAGAATCAGAGGAACCAAAGAACCTCAGAGATCAGCAAGACTGACGGCCTGCAGACACATTAATAAGGGTAAGAAGGAGGGAAGGATCTATGTATCTGCACTAGTAGGGGGCAGGCAATGTGAGATACTGGTGGGGACACAGAAGCATCCATATCTGACACTGGCCTTTCCTTACCCATTACAAGTAGGATGAGGAATATCTAACAGGATATTCCTATCCAACAGGAATAGGAGGCAACAAAACCCCGCCTACCTGAGTGAGCCATGTTGGTGGAAATAACTAATTTGTACATAGCTGTGAGATTCTATGTATGCAAAAATAACAAGAGTACAATAATGAAGGAGAATGAAATTTTGATTGACTATGGAAAGGGAGAGTTAATCTGGCTGAAACAGGATGGCCGGAAAACTGGAATGGGGGAACTCACGAGTTACCTCGAAACTATCAAGGTGGCCACAGCCACTAACCGGAGATTGGCGATCAGAAACAGAACGGTTTGGAGTTATCTGTGCCTCCGTGCCCAGAGTATGGGACCAAAACACAATTAAATACTAGCCTAACCAAAACTGATCCAATAAAGGTGCCCGGACGAGAGAACAAACCCTACTGACAGTACCTGATAAAACCAGAAGTAACAGCAGCTGTAGCAGAAATAGTTAGTGGAGAAAGGAATCCTGAGGGAAACTATGAGTCTCACTAAGTCTCCAACCTGGCCAGTGAGCAAACCCCATGGAAGTTATAGGCTCACAATAGACTACAGTGGCCTCAATAAAATCAAATTGCATCCTCAACAATCCTGAATGGATTGACACCGGAGCATAAAATCTTTAAGAGATATAGCCAATTCTGGTCCCTATCCTTGGATCCCGGATCCCAGGACAAATCCACGTTTACAGTGGGATTCAGATGGTGCACTTGGACACTCCTACCCCAGGGATTCCATAATAGCTCTACCGTTTTCCATTGACTAATGAATGACATCCTAAACAGGGTAGGACCCCAGAGGGTAGCACGATTCTACAATAGTTGGATGGTACATTAATAGCTTCAGAATCCAAGTCAGGGCATCATGGAGCACCGTACCTGGTGCTGAATGAACTGGACACGCAGGGTTAAAAATGAACCCCAAAAAGGCACAAATCGGGAAAGCACAAGGCCTGTATTTTAGACACTTAATATCACAAGGGCTTAAAGAGATGCCAACAGACCGAAGAGGGCAGTACAACAAATGACGCAGCCTGTTACTGTAAGAGATACCAGGAAGGTGCTGGGACTGTTTAACTATAGCCAAAGGTTTATCCCAGAATTCACAAAATTGGTAGAGTCTATAAAGAGACTGGTTAATGGGGGGGCAGCCAGATTTAAACTTCATAGAATGGGGACCTGAGCAGGAAGAGGCCTATAATAAGTTAAAGGTAGAATTGATATCAGCCCCCAGACTGGGACTACCAAAGAAGAACAAAGAACAGAAACAGCACGGGAAACAGGCCCTTCGACCCAACGAGCCCGCGCCGCCACCCCGATGTTCCCAAATGGAGTTTAATGTGGAAAAGTGTGAGGTAATGCACTTTGGCAGGAACAATAAATGTGTAGAGTATAGGGCTAATGGTAGGGCTCTTAATAGTGTTGAGGAACAGAAGGATCTTGGTGTATGTGTCAATAGATCCCTGAAAGTAGGCAGTCAAGTGGATAAAGTTGTTAAGAAGGCATATGGAGTCTTAGCTTTTATTGGTAGGGGGATTGAATTTAGGAGCCGCAGCATCATGTTGCAACTGTACAAAACTCTAGTGCGGCCGCACTTGGAGTATTGTGTGCAGTTCTGGTCCCACATTATAAGAAAGATGTGGAGGCATTGGAGAGGGTACAGAGGAGGTTTACCAGGATGTTGCCTGGTATGGAGGGCAGGTCCTATGAAGAGAGGTTGAAGGATTTGAGGTTGTTTTCGTTAGAAAGGAGGCGGCTAAGAGGGGATCTTATTGAAGCATATAAGATGATTAGAGGTTTAGATAGGGTGGACAGTGATAGCCTTTTTCCTAGGATGGAGAAAGCTAGCACGAGGGGACACAGCTTTAAATTAAGGGGTATGAGTTATAGGACGGATATCAGAGGTAGGTTCTTTACTCAAAGAGTGATTAGGGAGTGGAATGCCCTGCCTGCAGCTGTTGTAGATGCGCCAAGTTTGGTGGCGTTTAAGAGGTTAATTGATAAGTATATGGAAGAGAAGGGAATGTTTAGTTTGGAGGGGCATTGCTTTATTTTGGTCGGCACAACATCGAAGGCCGAAGGGCCTGTTCTGTGCTGTAATGTTCTATGTCCTATGTTCTATCTCTACCCGCGATCCCTCCATGTTTATAGATCTATGGATTAAAAACCAAATTTGAGACAATTTAGGGAGAATTTGTTTTGCCAATTAGCCTAAGAGCACATCTTTGGGATGTGGGAGGAAACCGGAGCACCCGGAGAAAACCCACGCAAGCACGGGGAGAATGCGCAAACTCCCACAGACACAGGCCCAAATCCATGTATCTGCATAGCACAGCGATAGTCACTGAGCTGTCGTGTTGCCCATCAAATGGTCCAGGTCAAGCGTACACTAACAACGTGAAGCACTAGGATACCCTGAAAAAAAGATCCAAGAGCAGCCCTCTCACGACCCATCGCGTGTATGCCCCTCGTTAGACAACAAGGTGGACCAAAGCACCTGTAGGATAAAAACAAGTACATCAATATCATCATCTATTTACACACTTCCCAGGGACTCCCAAGGCTCATGATCCCTATTTTAAATTAGTTTTCTATATCCCTCCATTCCCATTCTGTTCATGTTCAGATTTAATAAAGATTTCCACATATACTGTAATAATGAAGGGGAATTCTACTCTGCAGTAGTAACACAGAATCATGGTGATAAACAGAGACCCATAGGTTACTATTCAACAGCAGAAGGGCCAGTAGTAACTGGACTGCCAAGGTGCACCGCCTCCCTGGATTGAGCCACCTGGTCTGGAAAGGTTAGCGAACCGATAGTAATGACAGGGAATATAACCCTCCACACCTTGTGGAAATGTTAAATACAGGAAAGCTAAGGTCTGTCAAATCAGTTAGAAGAGTAAGGGACACAGGAGATAATCCAGCAGAAGGGATTTTGGATACAGGAGAACCACATAATTGTGAAAACGTAGATATGGATGTAGAAGAAGGGAGGGTAAAGGATTTATCTTTAGCAACAGCTGAGGAAACCCTTTTTGTACACAGCTCATGTCAATACACGGAAGAATCACCCCAGACAGGGTGGGCAGTAGTAAATAACAAATTAGAAATGGTAAAATCAGAAAGAATTGATGGAGGTCCATCTGCACAGGAACTAATGGCACTCACAAAGGCACTAGAATTGTTTGAAAGATGGAAAACATATATACTGATAGAAGGTATACATTCGGGGTAATACATGATTATATGATGGCATGGGAAAGAAGGGGGTTTGTAATCTCAGGAGAAATTCCTATTAAACACCAACAAAGGATCAAGGCATTACTAAAAGCTGGCAAAAACCTGAGAAGCAGCAGTAATAAAAATTAAAGCACATCATAAGGAACCAGAAAGGGATAACCCAGAATTGTTAAATTATGAAGGGAACCAAGCCACAGATAGAGCAGCACAATTAGCCTTAGAGCAGGAGGCAATTGGCGAGCTGCCAATAGCAGTAATGGGCCAGACAGGAGGCGAAATGGATATTTGAGACTTACATGAGGATACCTCAAAAGAGGAAATGGGAAGTACAGGGAGCAAGCAGAGAGATTGATAACATTTGTAGATGAAACAACAAGGTAAATGGCACTGGAGTGCATACAAAACACCCCCTTGGAACTACACCATGGATTCTCATGTGGAAAGAGAGGCCATGGCGGCTAGTATAGGAAAAGAATGGTGGAGGGACACAGCGTGACAGTGTCACTGATGTGTGACATGAGCGCAATATAACCCTGTCTGAACTGGCCCTGACCAAAGGGACCCTGGGAATATCTACAAATGGATTTCACAGGACCACTACCACAATCCCACAGCAAAATCTATTTTCTGGTTATTATTGACTAGTTCACCAGGTGGGTAGAAGCGTTCCCTACCAGAAATTGTACTGTTACACAGTGGTTAGAATATTGGTGCAGCAGATAATCCCTAGGTGGGGAATACACCTACAAATCGATTCAGATCAGGGGACGCACTTCACCAGAAGGGTGGTGAAAACAGTATGCCAACTGATGGGAGTAAAACAAAAATTCCACATCCCTTACTGCCTGCAGAGTTCTGGAATGGTGGAACACATGGACAAAACCCTTAAGGATGCGCTGGCCAGGGATATGCGAAGGTCCTTTTCTTCTCCGTGGAGATGTACATATGCCTTGGTCCCCAAGAATGTTTCCTGTATATAGAAGCAGTTTGTCCATCAGCGCTGTCGGGTAAACAGAGGCCAGTTTATTTGTACCTCTAATGAACAAGGATGCCTGATGTAACCACAGAGAGTGTGTGGTCAGTGTAATGGGCCTCATGTCAGCTCTGCCAAATGGACAGACCCATTTTATACTTACCAGTTAGTAGGATTGGGCAGAAACCAAGTGAACCGAGCAATTTGCAGTACATACAGTTCATACAGATCAATAACCAAGATGTTAAATGTTACTGAGCCAAGAAGGGATTTGTGTTCCTCCTCAACAGCACCTTCACAACAGCAACAGCATCCCTCCCAGAACAATAGGATCACTCACTGTTCTAGGCCCTCGAAAGGGGCAGATCCAGAGAAGGATAGTGACCCAAGCCATCAGTCAGGAATTCTGTGCCGATCACTGAGATTGTCACTCAGTTATGGGTTCACTGGGGTGCTGTCACAGGAGGGAGGTGGGCAGCAAGAGTAATTAGTAAATTAGTCCTCAAAATAAAAACCATCTTATCTGTGGATTAACCATTCTGAGAAACAGCACAGCAAAGGCATTGGAGACCGTCAACTGATAATTAGTTGAATTAGGATTAAATGCACTGCAGACCTGCTATGCTGTAGATTATCAATTAGCTCAACAGGGTGAAGTAGCACAGATGAATCCTACAATATCATCCGAGTCATTAATGACATAAGAAAGCAGCTCGATGACTTTAGACAGGGCCCCAAGAAGAGGAATAGCCAACTCGAATGTTACTGGGGGGAGTCTTGGGGGTCTTATTTGATGCATGGACAGGAAATTACCGACCAGTGAGTCTGACCTCAGTGGTTGGTAAGCTGATGGAGAGGCTTCTGAGGGATAAGATATATGAACATTTGGAGAAGTTTGGACTGATTAGAAATAGTCAACATGTTTTTGTCAAGGGTAGGTCATGCCTTACCAGCCTAGTTGAGTTCTTCGAAAATGTGACTGAACACATTGATGAAGGAAGAGTGGTGGACGTAGTGACATGGACTTTAGTAAGGCGTTTGATAAGGTCCCCCATGCAAGGCTTCTGGAGAAGGTGAAACGACATGGGATCCAAGGGGCTTTGGCCTCGTGGATCCAGAACTGGCTTGCCGGCAGAAGGCAGAGAGTGGTTGTGGATGGGTCTTGTTCAACATGGAGGTCAGTAACCAGTGGAGTGCCCCAGGGATCTGTTCTGGGACCCCTGCTGTTTGTCATTTTCATAAATGATCTGGATGAGGACGTGGAGGGATGAGTTAGTAAGTTCGCTGACGATACAAAGATCAGCGGTGTTGTGGATGGTCTGGAGGGATGCCAAAAGTTGCAGTGGGACATAGACAGGATGCAAGACTGGGCGGAGAAGTGGCAGATGGACTTCAAAGTGGATACATGTGTAGTGGTCCATTTTGGCAGGAATAATGGGATGAAGGAGTACAATATCAGGGGTAGGAGTCTTAGCTGTGTTGTAGAGCAGAAGGATCTCAGGGTCCGGGTCCATAGGACTCTTAAATCGGCCTCGCAGGTGGAGGAAGTGGTCAAGAAGGCGTACGGTGTACTGGCCTTCATTAATCAAGGAATAGAGTTTAGGAGTCAGGAGGTAATGATGCAGCTCTATAAGACTCTTGTCAGACCCCAGTTGGAGTATTGTGCGCAGTTCTGGTCGCCTCATTATAGGAAGGATGTAGAGGCTATTGAGAGAGTTCAGAGGAGATTTACAAGGATGCTGCCTGGATTGGGAGGCAGGCCTTATGAAGATAGGTTGAGGGAGCTGGGACTCTTCTCACTGGAGAGACGTAGGTTGAGAGGCGACCTGATAGAGGTTTATAAAATGTTGAGAGGGATAGATAGGGTGGACTCTCAGAGACTATTTCCCCGAGCTGAAATGGTCACTACGAGAGGACACAGATTTAAGGTGCAGGGAAGCAAATACAAAGGAGATGTCAGGGGTAGGTTTTTCACTCAGAGGGTGGTGAGTGAATGGAACCGACTGCCGTCGGAGGTTGTTGAGGCAAACTCACTGGGGTCTTTTAAAAGACTTCTGGATGAGTATATGGAAAAGAATAGGATAGGGGGTTATAGATAGGTCTGTGGATTGGTAGATGTGATCGGCGCAACTCGTGGGCCGAAGGGCCTGTTTGTGCTGTATTGTTCTATGTTCTATTATTCTCGTTGTAATAATAATCACCTAATTGCCGAATTGTCGAATGTCTTAATGTCTGCTGTAAAGTCCAGGAATCTGGATTCAATTCCCAACTTGGGTCACCATTTCTTGGAGTTTGCGCATTCTCCTTTATGTCTTTCCTTTGGTTTCCCCCCACAGTTTAAAGGTCTGCAGGTTGGATTGATTAGCCATGCTAAAAATTGCCCCTTGGAGTAAACTGAGATATGTAGGTTAGAGGGATAGGGCCTGTGTGGGATTGTGGACAGTGCAGACCCAATGGGCCAAATGGCCTCTTTCTGCTCTGCAGGGTTTTTATGAAGCCAGCAGTGGCATTGCCTCTACTTCAAGAAGCTTGGAGTTCTGGAATGGAGAAGCCAGAGTTTCAATTCTCTATCCAAAGGACTAATTCACAGCAGGTATTGCTGATCTGCAAAACATGATGTAGAGATGCCGGCGTTGGACTGGGGTAAACTCAGTAAGAGGTCTGACAACACCAATTTTAAATCCAACCGATTTATTTGATAGCAAGCTTTCGGCCTTTGTAGCCTTCATCAGGCGAATGAGGTGTTCTGGTCTGCAATAGCACACATATCAGCACAGACAGTTTAGAGATTGTTGATTGGAATGCGAATCCTTACATCTAATCTATCTGTAACCTCCATGATTTGCCTGGGTTAGCAAAAAACCTCATTTACTGTGCTGTCTGGAGACAATACACATCTCTCTAACCTGTGCTCAGTGCTCCTTCCACTCACATTGTTAGCCACTTTAAAACTTGAATAGCAGGTTAGGTGTAAGGATTTGCATTCTAATCAGTAATCTGTAAACTGTCTGTGCTGATATGTGTGCTATTGCAGACCAGAACATCTCATTCACCTGAGGAAGGCTACAAACGCCGAAAGCTTGCAAGTTTACTGTCAAATAAATCGGTTGGATTTAAAATTGATGTTGTCAGACCTCTTACTGGATCTGCAAAACAACAGGAATATTCTTATTTTCTCTGCTAAATCTGGGACAGGTATATGTTTATAAGGATGTTTGTTCTAATGGAACAGTGCATTTAGTTTTTTTTTGAACATTACAGCACAGAACAGGCCCTTCGGCCTTCGATGTTGCGCCGACCAATATAAAAAGCAATGACCCTCCAAACTAAACCATTCCCTTCTCTTCCATATACTTATCAACTAACCTCTTAAACGCCACCAAACTTGGCGCATCTACAACTGCTGCAGGCAGGGCATTCCACTCCCGAACCACCCTCTGGGTAAAGAACCTACCTCTGATATCCGTCCTATAACTATCACCCCTTAATTTAAAGCTGTGTCCCCTCGTGCTAGCTTTCTCCATCCTAGGAAAAAGGCTATCACTGTCCACCCTATCTAAACCTCTAATCATCTTATATGTTTCAATAAGGTCCCCTCTTAGCCGCCTCCTTTCTAACGAAAACAACCTCAAATCCCTCAGCCTCTCTTCATAAGACCTGCCCTCCATACCAGGCAACATCCTGGTAAACCTCCTCTGTACCCTCTCCAATGCCTCCACATCTTTCTTATAATGTGGGGACCAGAACTGCACACAATACTCCAAGTGCGGCCGCACTAGAGTTTTGTACAGTTGCAACATGACGTTGCGGCTCCGAAATTCAATCCCCCTACCAATAAAAGCTAAGACTCCATATGCCTTCTTAACAACCTTATCGACTTGACTGCCTACTTTCAGGGATCTATGCACAAATACACCAAGATTCCTCTGTTCAATATTAATAAGGTTTTTACAATATCAATTCTTTTTCTTGTTTGTAATTGGTAAAAGTTATTATTAATTTTTTTCTATGTCTTAACTGTATTCTTAAATAAACTTTATTTGATAAATGCTACATCATTTAAATTACACCTGGAGTGAAACATCTCATTCTTATCCTGGCCAAATTCAAATAGCAAAACCTATGGTCTAGATTGGTGACATAAATACCTTCGAATTTCTGAGCTGGATTATAACACTGATAATGATTACAGTCCTCATTACTGCTTTTCCTACTTGTGTTTCTGAGTTATATTGGAATATTAGCTGTGCACTCATGTTTTACATATAAAATACTCACATTGTTCATAGTTTCTCTATGAAGCCCACCTTGTAAAAATGTGTCATTTGGTGTTAATAAAATACAGTCACAAATTTGTCACAGTAAATGTAACTTTATTTCAATCTGGTTAGTCCCGAATAGCCACTTTTGCCTCTTCAAGATTCCCAATCAATTTAACAAATAGCTCCCACCTCCAAGTCTGAGCTGCTCGAATCATCTTCTGTTTCCTTATCGACTGCATATCTGCCGATGTCATTGTTCCTCCCCAGGAAATGTTCATTGATATATCTCAGATTCATCCAAGTCTCTTTTAGCACAGCAGTTAACACTACTATCTCACAGCACCAGGGAGTTCGATTCCGAGCTTGGATGACTGTCCGTGTGGAGTCTGCACATTCTCCCCATGTCTGTGTGGCTTTCTTCCCACACTCCAAGGATGTGTTGAGATGTATCGGCCGTGCTAAATTAATGCTACAAGGGGTATGGAGAGAAAACGGGAGTGAAGTACTGAAGGAGCACAATCAGCCATGATCATATCGAATAGTGGTGCAGGCTCGAAGGAACAAATATATTTTCTATAACAGGAATGAAACTATTCACAGTCTTCTAGTTTTGGTCTAACTAGTACCTTGTTTAGTTTTCCTTATTTTTGTACTCCAATGAAATAAAGACCAACATTCCATTTGCTTTCCCATGGACCTGCTAAACTTGCATGCTAGCTTTGTGTGGTTTATATATGAAGATTCCCAAATCCCTCTGTGCTGCAGCTTTCTGCAGTCTTTCTCCATTTAAATAATATTCAGCTCCTTTGTTCTTCCTACAAACTGCACAACTTCACATTTTCCTACATTATATTCTCTCTGCCAAGTTTTTACCCCTCACTTATCTCCTCTATATAAAAAAGGGTGAACTAATTAAACAAAGCCAGCAATGAGCACAAAGGACAAATGAACCGATGGATAAATCAATGAATCGAAAGGTTCCTTAAATCAACACTGACAAAGAACATAAATCTCAAAAAGGAAAATTGCAACCTTTAAACCACAATGTCCTTCTTCAGGGTGGAGGGAGGGGGTGATGATGTCCAGCCTAGAGAAGCCCTTTAGTCGCCTGCTGCCTGGACCTATTGATGAGTTTGGCCATGATGTGGAATTGCCTGTGTTGGACTGAGGTGATCACAGTAAGAAATCTCACAACACCACGTTAAAGTTCAATGGACTTGTAAAGCTCACAGAATCAGTTACCAGAATTGCAAAATACTAACAACAAATGGTTCAATGTTCTTCCCTAAAAACCCACAGTAGAGTCCCTAGAAATCTTTCATCAAATTTTATCAAAATGTTGAGCTTGTTGAAAAACAGGTATCAGTTGACACAAAAATAAAGTTGTTCAGATATTCATACTGAACCTGTATATCATTATGTCCATAAATGGATAATTTTCATCTTGCTAATTCCAAAACTGTACATTGTATATTCTCTCAAGCAAATACCATAAATTAATTTTCTAAATTATTTTCACAATGGGAACTGTGTGCATTTTTGGATGAAAGATTATTTGCAAGAAAAATGAAGTTATGTTACAGACATAATTTTGTTGTAATTTCCTATTTTATGTTTTGCATATTATTTTTATTTCAGTTCCATCTTTATAATTGTTTATGCACATACAGTGCAGCACGATGATGCAGTGATTAGCACTACTGCCTCACAACATCAGGGACCCAGGTTCTATTTCAGGTTTAGGTCACTATTTGCAGTTTACATGTTCTCCCTGCATCTGTGTGGATTTCCTCTGAGTGCTCCGGTTTCCTCCCACGTCTGAAAGACATGTTCATTAGATACATTGGCCACAGTACACTCACCCTTGGTATGTCTGAATAGGCAGCGGAGTGTAGTGCCTTGGGGATTTTCACTAACTTCATTGCAATGTTAATGTCAACCTACTTGTGACACTAATAAATAAACTTTACAAGGCTTGTGGAATCTCATGGAATAATATTTTACCATGCAGTACTCCTGTGCTCAGGTTTTAATAATCACAGGGGTAAGTTTTTAATCACATGGATAAGTACTGGAGACTCAGTAAGATGGAGGGTTATAGATAAGCCTAGTAGATAGTGATATGTTCAGCACAACTTGTGGGTCGAAGGGCCTGTTTGTGCTGTAGTTTTTCTATGTTCTATGTTTATTTGGAATCACGAGCTTCAGAAATCTGATGTTGTGAGACTTCTTACTCAGTTTGGCCAGGCTCAGGAGCAGGTTCACAAGGAGGTCCTTCTCTCTCTCCCAACACCCCCCTCCAGATAGAGTACCTAAAAATCAGGAACATGAGGCTGAAATGAAAACAAAACTGGAATAAAAGCTTTTCCAAATAACTGAGGAGGTGATGCACATACAGTCTACAGACTCTACAAGGCTGAAAAAGGCACAACGTCTTGCAGTGTGTGAACCAATGCAATCCATAGTTGAATAGGACTGCTATATGCAGCATCTTCCACCCCAGGGTATGGATGGAAAAGACATTATATGGGCTCAAGCAACCATTCAAACAATGCCCTCTGCCTGTATGGCCTATCATAATCAATACAATGAACATCCACAGTCTGAATGTGAAAAGTCTCTATTCACTGTGACTGATCTGATATCTGCACAGGCTGGATAACCCAGTGAATTCCTTTCCACGCTCAGAGCAGGTGAACAGCCTCTCCCTGGCGTGTATTCGCTGATGTCTACGCAGGTTGGATGAATTGGCGAACCCCTTCCCGCACACAGAGCAGGCGAACGACCTCTCCCTAGTGTGAACCTGGTGGTGTCTCCTGAGACTGGAGGCATCTACAAAATCCTTCCTGCACACGGAGCAAGCAAACGGCCTCTCCCCAGAGTGAACCCGTTGATGCGTCACCAGATTGGTTGAGCGAGTAAATCCCTTCCCACACACAGAGCAGGGGAATGGCCTCTCTCCTGTGTGGACAGCCCGGTGTCGCAGCAGGGTTGATGACTGAGTGAATCCTTTCCCACACACAGAGCAGGTGAACGGTCTCTCGCCTGTGTGAACTCGCTTGTGTGCCAGCAAGTTAGATGATTCACTGAATCCCTTCCCGCACTGAGAGCAGGTGAATGGTCTCTCCCCAGTGTGAACTCGCTGATGTGTCTGCAGATGGGATGGCCGAGTGAATCCCTTCCCACATTCAGAGCAGGTGAATGGCCTCTCCCCTGTGTGAACTCGCTGGTGCCTCTCCAGGGCTGATGAATCATTGAATCCTTTCCCACACTCGGAGCAGCTGAACAGCTTCTCCCTGGCGTGTATTTGTTGGTGTCTCCACAGGTTGGATGAAAGAGCGAATCCCTTTCCACACACGGAACAGCAGAATGACCTTTTCCCAGTGTGAATTCGCTGGTGTCTCGCAAAGCTGGATGCATCCCCAAAACACTTTTCACAGACAGTGCAGCTGAATGGCTTCTCCCCAGTGTGAATTCGCTGGTGAGTCTGAAGACAGGATGACCTTGTAAATCCCTTCCCACATTCAGTACAGATGAATGGCCTTGTTCCAGCATGAATTCGCTGGTGGGTGAGCAGACTGGATGATCTGGTAAATCCCTGTCCACACTCAGAGCAGGAGAACGGCCTCTCTACAGTGTGAACTGCCTGGTGTCGCTGCAGGGTTGGGAACTGCGTGAACCCTTTCCCACAAACGGAGCAGGTGAACGGCCCCTCCCCAGCATGGACTCGCTCATGCGCCAGCAGGTTCGACGACAGAGTGAATCCCTTCCCACACTCGGAGCAGATGAACGGCCTCTCCCCGGTGTGACTGCGTCGATGATTTTCCAGCTCTGACGGGGCTTTGAATCCCTTCCCACAGTCCCCACATTTCCACGGTTTCCCCATGGTGCGGGTGTCCTTGTGACTCTCCAGGTTTGATGATTATTGAAGCTTCATATCCATACATAAAACACAGGTAGTCTCTCCACAATGTGACTGCTGTGATATTTTATCAGGCTGTATAACTGGTGAAAGCTCTTTGCATATTCAGTAATCAGGAACACTCTCAGGTGTCGCAATTTCTTTAACAGAGAGAGACCTGGGCCAACCTTTCCAGAGTCTGTTCCCTCCCTGGATTCACTTCCTTACCCTGCAGTCGCTGCGAGTCCCCAGTTTTCCCCAGAATGAGAATAGAAATGGGAAGGGGAAACACTGATTTCCTCCCAGATGTTGCCCAGACGAGGAGGAGGAGGCAACTTCCGCATTGTGACCTCACAATGGGACCCTTGTCTGGATCAGCCAATAGGAATCACTCGGCTCCGCGTTGACGTCTCCGTGTTCCAGTGCGCAGGCCCGGCGAGCCGACGCTGAAGCCCCGCCCCCCGCCCGGGTTTCCAGGCAACCGGCTGACAGGCTCCGCCCACAGCGGGAAGCCCCGCCCCCGGCCCGGGGATGCGCATGCGCAACTCCGTACCCGCCCCTCCCTCCCCCGGCCGTCATGCTGTAGTTTTCACCAATGGGAAGAGTTGGAGGACCGGAAGGAAACTGGTCCTCCAGCCAATATTGTGCGGACTTTGTGTGGATACACGGGTAGTGAGTGTGAGAGAGCGGGGAGAGTGTGTACCCGGCTCCTGTCTCAGAGTTAAACTGATTGTTCAAGGAGGGATTCAGGGCTCCATCTCTGTTAGAAATTCATTAATGTGGAGATACCGGCATTGGAATGGGGTAAAAACAGAAAGTTAGAACATAGAACAATACAGCACAAACAGGCCCTTCGGCCCACGAGTTGCGCCGATCATATCTACCAATCCACAGACCTATCTGTAACCCCCATCCTATTCTTTTCCATATACTCATCCAGAAGTCTTTTAAAAGACCCCAGTGAGTTTGCCTCAACAACCTCCGACGGCAGTCGGTTCCATTCACTCACCACCCTCTGAGTGAAAAACCTACCCCTGACATCTCCTTTGTATTTGCTTCCCTGCACCTTAAATCTGTGTCCTCTCGTAGTGACCATTTCAGCTCGGGGAAATAGTCTCTGAGAGTCCACCCTATCTATTCCTCTCAACATTTTATAAACCTCTATCAGGTCGCCTCTCAACCTACGTCTCTCCAGTGAGAAGAGTCCCAGCTCCCTCAACCTATCTTCATAAGGCCTGCCTCCCAATCCAGGCAGCATCCTTGTAAATCTCCTCTGAACTCTCTCAATAGCCTCTACATCCTTCCTATAATGAGGCGACCAGAACTGCGCACAATACTCCAACTGGGGTCTGACAAGAGTCTTATAGAGCTGCATCATTACCTCCTGACTCCTAAACTCTATTCCTCAATTAATGAAGGCCAGTACACCGTACGCCTTCTTGACCACTTCCTCCACCTGCGAGGCCGATTTAAGAGTCCTATGGACCCGGACCCCGAGATCCTTCTGCTCTACAACACAGATAAGACTCCTACCCCTTATATTGTACTCCTTCATCCCATGATTCCTGCCAAAATGGACCACTACACAACAATCTCAGGTTGGACTTTAAACTGGTGTTGTGGGACTTCCTTCTGTTGAAATCCATTGACGCAGTCACACTGTGGAGAGACTATTCAGCTGCTCTGTGTGTGTGGAAAGAGAATCATTCAGTTATCCCATCAGCACAGACACAAAGTCATCCCCACCAATGAGAGACCCTTTAAATTCTCTGACTATGGGAGTGGTTTCTGGTGAACTGTTGATCTCAGTAAGAAGTCTGACAACATCAGGTTTAAGTCCAACCGATTTGTCGTTGGAAATCCAACAACAAAGAACAAAACAGCACGGGAAACAGGCCCTTCGGCCCAACGAGCCCGCACCGCCACCCCGATATTTCCACCTCTACCTGTGATAAACATGGACAGGGGTCCATGTTTATAGATCTATGGATTAAAAACCAAATTTGAGACAATTTAGGGAGAATTTGTTTTGCCAATTAGCCTAAGAGCACATCTTTGGGATGTGGGAGGAAACCGGAGCACCCGGAGAAAACCCACGCAAGCACGGGGAGAATGCGCAAACTCCCACAGACACAGGCCCAAATCCATGTATCTGCACAGCACAGCGATAGTCACTGAGCTGTCGTGTTGCCCATCAAATGGTCCAGGTCAAGCGTACACTAACGACGTGAAGCACTAGGATACTCTCGAAAAAAATCCAAGAGCAGTCCTCTCACGACCCATCGCGTGTATGCCCCTCGTTAGACAGCAAGGTGGACCAAAGCACCTGTAGGATAAAAACAAGTACATCAATATCATCATCTATTTACACACTTCCCAGGGACTCTCAAGGCTCATGATCCCTATTTTAAATCAGTTTTCTATACCCCTCCATTCCCATTCTGTTCATGTGCCCATCTAAGTATTTCTTAAATAACTCCAGAGTACCTGCCTCCACCACTTTACTTGGCAGCGCATTCCATACCCCCACCACCCTCTGTGTGAAAAAACTCCCTCTAGCATCCAAATTATACCTTACCCCTCTCACCCTAAGCCCGTGACACCTCGTGCTATTAGAGTTCATCCCAGGAAAAAGCTTAACCCTGTTTACTCTACCCTGTTTACTCTATCTATACCTCTCATAATCTTGGACACGTCTATTAGATCTCCTCTAATCTATGTCTTTCTAAGGAAAACAGTCCCAATTTGCCTAATTTTTCCTCATAACTCAGACCTTCCATACCAGGCAGCATCCTGGTAAACCTCCTCTGCACTCTCTCCAGAGTCTCCACGTCCTTCCGGTAGTAAGGCGACCAGAACTGGACGCAGTATTCCAAATGAGGTCTAACCAACGTTTTATACAACTGCAACATTAAAGGCCAGCTCTTGTACTCTATACCCCTTCCTATAAAGGCTAGCATACTATATGCTTTCTTCACAACCTTCTCCACTTGCTCTGCCACCTTCAGAGACTTGTTCACCTGCACCTCCAGGTCCCTCTGCGTTTCTATACTCTTAATAGGTCTACCCTTTATCATATACCTCCCCCCTACATTCTTTCTCCCAAAATGCATCACCTCACATTTAACCGTTCACAGAGAAGGAAACAAGAGAGTGCAGAATGTAGTGTTACAGTCATAGCGAGGGTATAGAGTAAGATCAACTTAGTGTGAGGTAGGTCCATTCAAAAGTCTGATGACAACAGGAAGAAGCTGTTCTTAACTCAGTTGGTATGTGACCTCACACTTTTATATCTTTTTCCTGATGGAAGAAGGTGAAAGAGGGAATGTCCACAGTGCATTTGATCCTTAATTATGCTGGCCAGTTTACTGAGGCAGCAGGAAGTGTAGACAGTCTCAACGGATGGGAGGCCGGTTTGTGTGATGAACTGGGCTTAATTCTTTGTAGTCTTGCAGTCTTGCGTCAAGTAGGAGCTAAACCAAGGTGTGATACAACAAAAGAGAATGCTTTCTATGTTGCATCAGTAAAAGTCGGTGAGAGTCGTAGTGGAGGTACCAAATTTCCTTAGTCTTTTGAGAAAGTAAAGACATTAGTGGACTTTCTTAACTTCAATATTGGCATGGGGGGGACCGGGACAGGTTGTTGATGATCTGGACACCTAAAAAGCAGTTCTGTTTCATTAATAAACTTCCACATCATAAACTTTTTGATGTTGCTGGATTTTTCCTGACGAGAGTGATGCACTTTCAGGAAAGTGGGTGAGAGGGTTTTTCAGGCTGTTTTACAGAAATTGCGTCTCTCTATAAGGCAAAGGAACCAGAAGGGGGAGATAAGATTTAATTATTTGACACAGCGATGTTGGAAAATGGAGTTCAGGAAGTTTCCCAAAGCCTGAAATGATTCATAGTGATAACAGTCTCTTGGTGACTGAGGTTAGATTTTATTCAGTATCAATAAGAGCTGACACAGACTAATGTCTGAGCAGGAATATCAAAGTGCAGCAGTGTTACCATTACACTCTGGGTAGAAGCAGCATCTACATGGAAATGCTCCCTGCTCTGCCCCAGATACCGTGGTATCAGTCAATGCAATCTGTAAAACCTCGACAAATCTCTGAGCTCGGAGATCCCTTCTTATAATTTTTACATCACAAACTCTATGGAGACTGATTCCACCCAATCATTGCTGAGCTAACATTTGAGTGGACCAATTACAAAACCTTATTTGAAGCTTCTATACCTGCCCAAGCCACGTCAAACTCTCCAACAATTATCTTCCTGCACTCTGTCCCTGGTACAGGGAGTCAGCATTCCCCATGCCAAGCAGTGAAAACATGGTGATCTCAACACCCAAATGCTGTCCGGTGTTCAACGACTCTTATTTTCTCTGTGCTAAATAGCTGTTTATTTCCCTGTTCCCAATAGCAAGTCATCTGTTTTGAGTTCTGCTAGTTTTCTGCTGAAGTTTGGCCCCCTTGTTACTTAGAAGTTATTATTAATAAAATTTAATTTTAAGATAATCTAGGCACTGACGTAAAGATTCATCACATTTCATTGGAAAGAAGCACATTTCACTATTATATGATTCGTTTGAGATTGGCAAGGACTTGCTTGTGACCACACCCAAATCTTGGATATACAGATCGTTTCTCTGCTAATTGAGGGTGAGTACAGTCTTACGCAGTAAAAGCAACTATTGTATTCGCTGACCTCTCTTCAGTTAATCATTAATTATTTAAAGATTTGATTGGTTGATTTTTGCTTAACCAAATATTTTGTGGGTAAACAAGCAGAGAATGAGATGGGTGTGTCAGCTTGGCTCAGATTATAGTTTGATTGCAGTTCCAAGAAGCTTGAGAATTGATTCAGTTCTTCAATTATCAAACCTCAAAGCTGTTGAGTTTGATATTTCAATAGGCCTGCATTAATTCTTGTGTTGTAAAAGCATAGAAAATATTTTGTTAAAAGTTTAAAGTGAGTTTTTCTGTTAAGATGGGTGAAAAAGAACATTCGCTATTGTCTGAATTTTTAAAAATTGTGTGACATATTGTGCTGGGGAAGTATCTTATCAGATGGCAGGATATCTGAAGTGATTATTTGTTGAGCTGTATGAAAAAAAAATTCAATGGTTCATTAAATATCTGCATTCTGTAGCTGATGGTTACTTTTTTTTAGCTGATACCCATTTGCACTAAATATGCTTGTACTTAAATGGCTCAGAGCATATACATTTTAGATACTGGTCAATAGATAAAAGCCCATCTGCATCCTCTGGAGGTGATTTTCCCCAAAAAAGCTAAATGCCCAACAAGTGGGCACGCAGTTGAATGAATTTCTGGAATGCTGTGCTCCACAGAGTATGCCCCCACACTCTCCCACGGCCAACCCCAACATTCCCCTGTCCCCAAGGTGAGCCCTGATTGTCCTCACTCACGAACCCTAATGCAAAATGTGCAGTGGTTCCCCCCATCATCAATGATCGGCCCAACTCCTTAGGCCTTGGCACTGCCCATACCAGGGTGTCCACTGGGCAATGCCAGTGTGCCAGGCAGGCGCTGCCCACAACCTCAGTGTCACTTGTTCCCACCAGTGAGACACACGGTCCCGGTTGATAGAGACCAGCTTTAATCCCCACTGTTGAGAACTTTGACAGAGGTTGAGGGGCAACATGATAGAAGCCTACAAGATTATGAGAGGCATGGACAGAGTGGATAGTCAGAAGCTTTTTCCCAGAGTAGAAGAGTCAATTATTTGAAAGCACAGGTTTAAGGTACAATGGGCAAGGTTTAAAGGAGACGTACGAGGCAGATTTTTTACACAGAGAGTGGTGATGCCTGGAATTCATTGCCGGGGAAGGTAGCGGAAGCGGATAAGGTAGTGACTTTTAAGGTTGTCTTAATAAATACATAAATAGGATGGGAATAAAGGGATATGGTCCCCAGAAAGGTAAGGAGTTTTGATTTAGTCGGGCAGCATAGTTGATGCAGGCCTGGAAGGCCAAAGAGTCCGTTCCTATGCTGTGAATTTTCTTTGTCCTTTGAGCACAGATGATACCATCCTGAGATTGTTAATGACATTGAAATTCAGATTTAAATACAGGAGTCAGCTTTGCACTGATTTCCAGCGTAAGGCTGATTACATTTTAGAAAATGTCCTGTGAAAATCATGATCAGGTAGATGCTGATTGCAAATTTTACTACAGTCCCCTCCCCACCTCACCCTCCTCGAGCATTGCGGTGAGCCAGAAAAATTGCACCCCATATTTCTAATGTTTGTTAATCTTTTGTACGTCCACTATTCTACCAGTGGAAAATATTTAAGCTTTGTTAATTTATCAGAATTATTCATGAATTTGACCATCTATTTATATTCTCTGCTCTATGGAGAACAACTCTTTACGTAAGTAAGGTCACTGCTTCTTTCTGCCATTTTAGTAAATCTCCTGTACATCCTCAGTTAATGTGTCCTTCCTAAAATGTGATGCCCAAGAATTGTGGACAGTGCTTCCAGTGATTTCTAAATATTTAATATCAATAATAATTTGGTAGTACACAACTTGAATATTGCTGAAAAAAGGAGGCATTTTGAAGCTTTTTGTCTTGCATTCACTTGCAGGATACTTACAACAGTGCTGATATTGGAAAAACAATAATTTATGAGGTATGAGAAGAAAGAGTGCTGATTAGTTGGCAAGTAGACTCTGACTGGTAAAGGTGTTGCCATGGAGAATGCACTGGGTGACTGACAGCTGCCAAGTATTGTTTAAAATTGGACAGAAGAGAAAAGACAGTGAGAGAACTTGTGGGAGGTGGTCAAGGAACAGAGTAAAGTTGTGAAAGACTATCTGAAAATTCAGATGAAGCGAGCTTTTGCCTTTCTGCTCCACAGGAGGTTTCTGTCTTCCCTGAGCTTACCTTCAGACCCCTGTGTTACGGTGTGACAGAGGTACCGTCCCAGTCAAACTCCCCACCTGCCACTGTCCACGGAGTGGGTCGCACCCGAGCGCTTCCGACCAGAAGCGAGAGCCCCTCTTGAGGTGATAGCCCAGCAAAATGGTCACAGGATTAGTAATCCACGGACCCAGGTTCAAATTCCACCATGGTCTATGAAATAATGAGGGGCACAGATCAGCTAGATAGTTTAACATCTTTTGGGGTGACACGGTAGCACAGTGGTTAGCACTGCTGCTCCAGGGTCCTGGGTTCGATTCCCGGCTCAGGTCAGTGTTTGTCTGAAGTTTGCACATTCTCCTCGTGTCTGTGTGGGTTTCCTCCGGGTGCTCCGGTTTCCTTCCACAGCCCAAAGATGTGTGGGTTAGGTTGATTGGCCATGCTGAAAAATTGCCCCTTAGTGTCTTGAGATGCATAAGTTAGAGGGATTAGTGGGTAAAATATGTAGAGATATGGGGGTAGGGCCTGGGTGGGATTGTGGTTGGTACAGACTCAATGGGCCCAATGGCCTCTTTCTGCACTGTGGGGTTTCTATGATTACTATCCTGGATCAAGAGTTTTATGACAGTCCAGGGACGGCATGGTAGCACAGTGGTTAGCACTGCTGCTTTACAGCTCCAGGGTCCTGGGTTCGATTCCCGGCTCAGGTCACTGTCTGTCTGAAGTTTGCACATTCTCCTCGTGTCTGTGTGGGTTTCCTCTGGATGCTCCAGTTTCCTCCCACAGCCCAAATATGTGCGGGTTAAGTTGATTGGCCAAGCTAAAATTGCCCCTTAGTGTTCTGAGATGTGTAGGTTAGAGGGATTAGTGGGTAAAATATGTAGGGATATGGGTCGGTGCAGACTCGATGGGCTGAATGGTCTCTTTCTGCACTGTAGGGTTTCTATGATTCTATAAGACCCAAACCACAATTTCTCATCCCGTCACCTGTCAGCAATCCTTACCCAGAGTGTAATCACAGCAGGAATAAAAACAGGAGAAGTGTAACAATCAAATTCAAAATAAATGCACAGCCAGTCATGGAATTTAATTTCATGTCCACTAATTAGTAAGAAAATCCAAAGTCCACAATCCCTCAGGATTCTTACAATCCACACCTTGAGGGGGAGGAGAACTTTCTCTCTGACCCTGCACTCAATTTCACTCTATTATTTTCCAGTTCTGTTCTGGCCCTGCCTGCAGTAACATCTACTCCATCTTTTCTTCTCCTGAAGGAGCACCAGGAGTTCTATGTTCCTGTACATAAGGACAGATGCTTCAAGCAACAGATCGAGGATGCATGTAAAAGATTCTCCAACTCTCTCTTTACCCTGATCCAACTTGTGGACAGTTCTTACTCAGTGTTATTTCTCCCAAGCTATAAGATCCATTTTACTTTAATTGTCCTCATTTTGTGTCCATGTGCAGTGTGTTTAATTGGATCCTGATAGTTTTGAACTCAGTTTCTCTCTGGAGTGTGTGTCGATACCTTGATGATGGTACAATGTTGGTTCAATCCCCTGGCCACATTAACCATTTCATCTCCTGCTGTGTCTCAAGTAACTGTGTGTGTTTGGGACCCGCTCTTCACTCCATCACACTATGAATTTACACTTGCTATTTTTCACATGTAACAAATCACATCTGCACATTCACTGTGGTATCCCCAAATCATGTCACATATTTTTAATTGTCAGATATGCTGATGAAAAGATCAAAGTGAGTGTTTGTCTTTCCTATCTCTCCCTGTTATGCTGCTGATATTTCATGTAATGGACGGGCTTTCAAATGTGGATTTCTTTTAAACAAACTCTACGCACAAGGATGTAAATATCTCCGAGATAAAGCGATAAATTCAATTCATCCCAGCTACACATTCCAGACTTTCACTCGACTGTAGGGGGATACCAGATTGATATATTCCCAAGGTGAGTTATTCCAATTCCTTTATTGTCCAGGGCAAAATATTTACAATATCTTACAAACAGAAATTAAACATTCCCACTGGATTTCAGGTATCAACACATTCTGTTACTTTTTGTCTTTATTGTTAATGTCAGGTTGAGGTTGTTTTCTGTGGAGCTGTTCTCAGCCCCCTGTTATACTCCTTACACACCTACGGCTGTCAAATTCCCCTCCAATTTATTTTTCAAGTTTGCTGATGGCAGCAGAGGGTCAGATCTCAAATAACGATCAGACAGAGTACAGGAATGAGATCGAGAATCTGGTGAATTGGTGCGATGACAATAATCTCTCCCTCAATGCCAACAAAATGAAGGCAATTGTCATTGACTTCAGGAAGCATAGTGAAGAACACATCCCTGTCTACATCAACTAGAAATGGTCAAGAGCTTTAAGTTTTTACGTGGCCATCATCAACAAACTGTCCTGGTCCTCCCATGGGATAGGATTTATAGTTATTTAGAGAGAAATGAATTGATTGGGGATAGTCAGCATGGTTTTGTGAAGGGTAGGTCGTGCCTTACTAACCTCATTGAGTTTTTTGAAAAAGTGACTAAAGAGGTGGATGGGGTAAGGCGGTTGATGTGGTATATATGGACTTTAGTAAGGCGTTTGATAAGGTGGCCCATGGAAGACTTCTGCCGAAAATGCAGATGTATGGGATAGAGGGTGATTTAGCTAATTGGATTAGGAATTGGCTAGCAGATAGAAGACAGAGGGTGGTGGTTGATGGAGATATTCATCGTGGAGTTCGGTTACAAGTGGTGTACCTCAGGGATCTGTGTTGGGGCCCCTGCTGTTTGTAATTTTTATAAATGATCTGGATGAGGGTATTGAAGGATGGATTAGTTAATTTGCGGATGACACCAAAGTTGGAGGAGTGGTAGATAGTGAAGAGGGGTGTTCTAGTTTGCAGAGAGACTTGGACAAGTTGCAGAGCTGGGCCGAGAGGTGGCAAATGGAGTTTAATGTGGAAAAGTGTGAGGTAATGCACTTTGACAGGAATAATAAATGTGTAGAGTATAGGGCAAATGGTAGGATTCTTAATAGTGTTGATGAACAGAGGGATCTTGGTGTATATGTGCATAGATCCCTGAAAGTAGGCAGTCAAGTCGATAAGGTTTGTAAGAAGGCATATGGAGTCTTAGCTTTTATTGGTAGGGGGATTGAATTTCGGAGCCGCAACGTCATGTTGCAACTGTACAAAACTCTAGTGCGGCCGCACTTGGAGTATTGTGTGCAGTTCTGGTCCCCACATTATAAGAAAGATGTGGAGGCAGTGGAGAGGGTACAGAGGAGGTTTACCAGGATGTTGCCTGGTATGGAGGGCAGGTCTTATGAAGAGAGGCTGAGAGATTTGAGGTTGTTTTTGTTAGAAAGAAGGCGGCTAAGAGAGACCTTATTGAAACATATAAGATGATTAGAGGTTTAGATAGGGTGGACAGTGATAGCCTTTTTCCTAGGATGAAGAAAGCTAGCACAAGGGGACACAGCTTTAAATTAAGGGGTGATAGTTATAGGACGGATGTCAGAGGTAGGTTCTTTACCCAAGGGTGGTTCGGGAGTGGAATGCCCTGCCTGCAGCAGTTGTAGATGCGCCAAGTTTGGTGGCGTTTAAGAGGTTAGTCGATAAGTTTATGGAAGAGAAGGGAATGGTTTAGTTTGGAGGGTCATTGCTTTTTTTTTCAGAATTGGTCGGCGCAACATCGAAGGCCGAAGGGCCTGTTCTGTGCTGTAATGTTCTATGTTCTATGTTCTATTGGCTGATGGGATAAGGATGAGAGGGAGGTAGATTTAAGGTTTTGGGTCAGAGATGCAGGGGGAGGATGTGAGGAAGAATATTTTGATGCAGCGAATGTTAATGACCTGGAACTCGCTGCCTATGAGGGGGGAGGAAGTGGAGACAATAAACAACGTGACAGATTTCAATGAAACTATCCATTGTGTGTAATAACAGATGTCTGGTACACTATTACTTAGTGAAGCTGAGGTAAGAGGATTGCCCTCTCTGAGGACCCTAAAATGGCATGGTGGCACAATGGTTAGCACTGCTGCCTCACAGCACTAAGGACCCAGGTTCAACCCGAGCCTTGGGTCTGAGTTACGAGGAGAGGTTAGGCAAATTGGGACTGTTTTCCTTAGAAAGACGTAGACTTAGAGGAGATCTGATAGAGGTGTACAAGATTATGAGGGGTATAGTTAGAGTAAACAGAGTTAAGCTTTTTCCTAGAATGGACTCAAATAGCACGAGGAGTCACAGGCTTAGGGTGAGGGGGGTAAGGTATAATTTGGATGCTAGAGGGAGTTTTTTCACACAGAGGGTGGTGGGGGTATGGAATGTGCTGCCAAGTAAAGTGGTGGAGGCAGGCACTCTGGAGTTATTTAAGAAATTCTTAGATGGGCACATGAACAGAATGGGAATGGAGGGGTATAGAAAACTGATTTGAAATAGGGATCATGAGCCTTGGGAGTCCCTGGGAAGTGTGTAAATAGATGATGATATTGATGTACTTGTTTTTATCCTACAGGTGCTTTGGTCCACCTTGTTGTCTAACGAGGGGCTTACACGCGATGGGTCGTGAGAGGGGCTGCTCTTGGATTTTTTTTCAAGAGTATTCTAGTGCTTCACGTCGTTAGTGTACGCTTGACCTGGACCATTTGATGGGCAACACGACAGCTCAGTGACTATCGCTGTGCTGTGCTGATACATGGATTTGGGCCTGTGTCTGTGGGAGTTTGCGCATTCTCCCCGTGCTTGCGTGGGTTTTCTCCGGGTGCTCCGGTTTCCTCCCACATCCCAAAGATGTGCTGTTAGGCTAATTGGCAAAACAAATTCTCCCTAAATTGTCTCAAATTTGGTTTTTAATCCATAGATCTATAAACATGGACAGGGATCGCGGGTAGAGGTGGGAACATCGGGGTGGTGGTGCGGGCTCATTGGGCTGAAGGGCTTGTTTCCTATGCTGTTTTGTTCTTTGTTCTTTGTACAAAGGAAATTGGATGGCCATTGGGAGGGTTTCAAACAGAAATGCTGACTAAATATCTCTAAACTTCCTAACACGCTGTCACTCTGTGATCCTTGTGAAATTTGAAGCCAGGTAATTGCAACAAGACTCAAAGAGCATCAGCCCACTGGAGGCAAAATCGTGAGACTGGCCAATCCAGCAGAAAGAAACCCTCCGATCCTCCCCATCGACCAACTGTGAGAATGAACAAAATACAGTCCTGGATGTAACTGAGAGCAGGAACAGTAACAACAGAATCCAACCCCGGTAATCACTCATGGACTTGTTGGTAATTCAGCAGCTGGGATGAAACTCTGAAAATTTTCCCAGAGAGCAGGTTAACCGGCTCTCCCCAGTGTGGCTGCGCTGATAAGCTCTGTATCTCTTCCCACAGTCTGCATATTTCCATGATTTCTCCATGGTGCAGATGTCCTTGCCTCTCTCTTCGTTGGACAATCAGTTGAAATCTCGTCCACATGCACAGAACACAAGTACAGTCTCTCCCCGCTGTGAATGGTGTGATATTTATTCAGGCTGTGTAACTGGTTAAAGCTGATTAAAGTCAGGGCACTGGAACACTCTCACTCGAGTGTGGCAGTGTGTTGATGTTTTTCCAGCCACAGTAAGGTTTGAAATCTTTCAAATTGACAGACTGGACAATCATTTCTTCTTCTAGATTAAAAGGCTGATGATGCTCAGGTCGCAAGGAATGTGACTCAGTCAGATCTCGATGCGACAGTTAAGATTTCAGCCTTGATTCCTCTTTCAATATCCTGTAAAACAGGTTTACAGAAGTCATCACAGTGAGTACAGGATAGAAACTCAGAACAGACAATTCTAGTTTCTCTGGAACATTTTTTCCTCTCTCATTCCCCAAAAGCTGTAAATCTTCATCCCACACACTCTCCCTCCATTCTCACTCTGCTGTATCTAATATTCACCCTCTCAATTCTCCTGAAGATGCTGATTGAAGCTGATTGACAGATCCATGCTCACTACTTCCTGCCCTGGACACAGAGACTAAAACAAATAGGAGCTGTGGTCAGCCATTTGGCCCATCCAGCCTTTGAAACCATTCAGAGATCATGCATGGTTGAGATTCAAAGATGTTTGACAGATGACAGGATGGGAAATTGTGGTTTGGGTCTTCATTGACCAAATATTTTATTGATTGGAAAAGTATTAAAAGGGCCAAGTTTCAGTAGAAATCCAGCAGAGGTGAGATCAGATGTGTTGCTGTGTGGGAACTGGAAGATAAACAGTTCCCGGAGGACAAAGAAAACAAGAGTGCCTTGAATCCTGGATGACACCTGGATATTGAGGTCACCATGTTTTGACTGTTTGGCATGAGAATGCTGACTCCCTGTACCAGGAATGGAGATTGTGAAGATAATTGTTGGAGAGTTGTTGTGGGTTGGGTGGGCACAGATGGTTCAATGACAGGTTTTGTAATTGGTTCATTCAAATGTTAGCTCAGCAATGATTGGGTGAAATCAGTCTCCATAACCTTTGTGATGTAAATAAGTAGAAAAAGGGTGAGACTCATGTCCCAAGCTCCGAGCCCAGAGATTTGTCATTATTACATTGACTGGTGCTATGGCGTCTGGGGCTGAGCAGGGAAAATTTCCATGGAGATGCTGCTTCCACCAGCATTTTGTTTTGTTGAGTGCCAGTCTGCATCTTGTTTTCATGTATTTTTGCTTCCAGACAGAATTGTCCTTTATTCTGCCATTAACACTTACTCTGGACCAATGCTTTGATTCTTTATGATAACCACTATCTTTCCATTTGCCTTTTGTTCCTGGACATTTTTCTTCACAGAGCATCAGCATGCACTCGAGTTACTGAATGGATTTCTTCTGTGCTGTAATGTCTTTATGAGTGGAAATACATAACATAGCTCAAGACTAGAAATAAAAAATATACTTTATGACAGAAGCATTAATAACATATCTAATCTGTATCATATAACATGAGACATATGTCTGTTCTGTATTAATTTACTGTCCCCTTTAATGTCACAGTCCAAAGTCTCATTATACCAGGTTAAAGTCCAACAGGTTTATTTGGCATCACTGCTCCTTCATCAGATGAATTCCTGGATTCACTTCCTTTCCATTCAGTTGCTGTAGGTCCCCAATTTTATCCCCAGAATGAAAAGAAATGGAAACAGGGAGAAAATAAAGTGTTTAACTCATCGATGTTGGAGACAGGAAGAAGTTTTAGTCTGGCTGAAGTTCAACATTTATTCAGAGAACAAAGAACAAAGAACAAAACAGCACGGGAAACAGGCCCTTCGGCCCAACGAGCCTGCGCCGCCACCCCGATGTTCCCACCTCTACCCATGATCCCTGTCTATGTTTATAGATCTATGGATTAAAAACCAAATTTGAGACAATTTAGGGAGAATTTGTTTTCCCAATTAGCCTAAGAGCACATCTTTGGGATGTGGGAGGAAACCGGAGTACCCGGAGAAAACCCACGCAAGCACGGGAAATGCGCAAACTCCCACAGACACAGGTCCAAATCCATGTATCTGCACAGCACAGCGATAGTCACTGAGCTGTCATGTTGCCCATCAAATGGTCCAGGTCAAGCGTACACTAACGATGTGAAGCACTAGGATACTCTCGAAAAAAAATCCAAGAGCAGCCCTCTCACGACCCATCGCGTGTATGCTCCTTCTTAGACAACAAGGTGGACCAAAGCACCTGTAGGATAAAAACAAAAGAGAACAAAGTACAACACAGGAACAGGCTCTCCAAACCTGTGCTCATCATGATGCCTGTCTAAATTATCTGTGAAACAATTTAGGGAACCTCACTGAATATTTTTTAAGACAAGTATTTGCCTTTACTGTTCAAAAATTTAAGGTGAGCAGCCGAGTAAGTGGAGCTGAGTCCGTGAAAAGATCAGCCATAATCTTATTGAATGGCGGAGCAGGCTCGAGGGGCTGGATGGCCGACTCCTGCTCCTAGTTCTTATGTTCTCACTGGTAGAATCCGTATCCTTCCATTCCCATCTTATTCTTATACTTATCTAGTTGCCCTTAAATGCTGCTATTGATCCTTCCGACCTCCTCCCCATGCAGTGCGTTCCAGAAATAGAACATAGAACATAGAACATTACAGCACAGAACAGGCCCTTCGGCCTTCGATGTTGTGCCGACCAAAATAAAAAGCAATGCCCCTCCAAACTAAACCATTCCCTTCTCTTCCATATACTTATCAATTAACCTCTTAAACGCCACCAAACTTGGCGCATCTACAACAGCTGCAGGCAGGGCATTCCACTCCCTAATCACTCTTTGAGTAAAGAACCTACCTCTGATATCCGTCCTATAACTCATACCCCTTAATTTAAAGCTGTGTCCCCTCGTGCTAGCTTTCTCCATCCTAGGAAAAAGGCTATCACTGTCCACCCTATCTAAACCTCTAATCATCTTATATGTTTCAATAAGATCCCCTCTTAGCTGCCTCCTTTCCAACGAAAACAAATGTATCACTTTCTGTGTAAAAAACTTGCCTTGCACATCTTCTCTAAACTTTTCCCCAATAATTGACTTTTCTCCCCTGGGAAAGAGCATCTCACTCTGTCCACACCACTCATAATCTTATAGATTTCTATCAGGTTATTCCCCCGTCGCTCCAGTGAGAACAAACCAAGTTTCTCTAACCTCTCCACATAATTAATGCTCTCTATAACCAGGCAATATCCTATTAAATCTCTTCTGCAGCCTCTACAGAGCCTCCACATTCTCCTGCTGCTGTGAGATGAGCAGCTCAACAAGCTCATTGTCTAACTTCCGCATTCACACAATGGGGGAAGCTCTGATTGGCTGGAGGACTAGAATCCTTCCAGTCCTCCCAGTGTTGCTATTGGTCAGTCCCTCAGTGTGACGGTCAGGGTGTGGTTCTCCTGTCCAATGAGCAGCTGCTCCTCTCCCCGGTCCCGGGTCAGTGAGAGCCTTCAGCCCGGATCCGCCAGCGGGGAAAGCGGAGCCTCACAAGCGGGACAAAGGGTCAGTCTCGCGCGCCCGCGCCTGCCGTGCACGTGCCCGCGCCTGCCGTGCCCGCGCCTCCCGCGCCCGCGCCTCCCGTGCCCGCGCCTCCCATGCACGTGCCCGCGTCTCCCGCGCCTGCCGTGCCCGCGCCTCCCGTGCACGTGCCCGCGCCTCCTGTGCCCGCGCCCGCGCCTGCCGTGCCCGCCCCTCTCGTGCCCGCGCGCCGGGCCTGCCGCTTTGGAACCCGGAGACGTCACGGTGGGGTAGAGTGATTCCTATTGGCTGATCCGGACAGGGGTCACATTGTGAGGTCAGAACGCGGAAGTTGTCAGTGAGCTTCAGAGTGAAACCTCCTCCTCTGGGCAACATCTGGGAGGAAATCAGTGTTTCCCCTTCCCATTTCTATTCTCATTCTGGGGAAAACTGGGGACTCGCAGCGACTGCAGGGTAAGGAAGTGAATCCAGTTCTATATTGTACACATTTATAATCCAGTCATACAGACACATATCTGTCTGGCAACCTGCGTGGAGATTTTCAACTCTGTCCAGGACAGGACACAAAAAGAAGTCTCACAATACCAGGTTAAAGTCCAACAGATTTATTTGGTAGCAAAAGCTAGTACTTTTCTGAGCGCTCACTGCTCCTATGTTTCCTAGTGATTGATTTTTCTACTCTGGGAGAGAGCATCTCACTATCTGCTCTATCCATACCACTCATAATCTTGTAGACTTCTATGAGGTTGTCCCCCATTGTTCTGCTGAGAACACATAGTGAGTGCTCCAAAAGCTAATGGCTTTTGCTATCAAATAAACCTGTTGGACTTTAACCTGGTGTTGTGAGACTTCTTATTGTGTTTACCCCAGTCCAACACTGGCAGCTGCACATCCAGGACAAGAAGCAGTGAGCGTGGATCTGTCAATCAGCCTCAATCAGCACCTTCAGGAGAATTGGGAAGGTGAATATTAGATACACTCCCTCCATTCTCGCTCTGCTGTATGTTGGATGGAGATTTTTAGCTTTTGGGGAATGAGAGAGGAAAGAATATTCTATAGAAAATAGAATTGTCTATTCTGAATTTCTATTCTGTACTGATACTAATGGCTTGTGTAAACTTGTTTTATAGGACATTGGAAGAGGAATCAGAGGCTAAAATTTCAAACATCATGTGTTGGTCTGACAGTCATGTTCCTCAGGACCTGAGCATCATTGACCTTTGAATCTAGAAGCACAAATGATTGTCTGGTCTGTCAATTTGAAAAGATTTTAAACATCAGCGTGACTGGAAAAGCACCAACACACTGCCACATTCGAGTGAGAGTGTTCCAGTGCACTGACTGAAGAACTTTAACCAGTTAAACAGCCAGAATAAATATCTCACTTGTGTGTGTGGACAACGCTTTCACTGATTGTCCACCCAAGAGAGAGGCAAGGACACCTGCACCATGGAGAAACCATGGAAATGTGCAGACTGTGGGAAAAAATACAAAGTCCCATCTTTGCTAGAAGCTCATCGGCGCAGCCACACTGGGGAGAGGCCGTTCATCTGCTTTCAGTGTGGAGAGGGATTCACTCGGTTATCCCACTTGCAGACACACAAGCGAGTTCACACAGGGGAGAGGCCATTCATCTGTTCTCAGTGTGGAAAGGGATTCACTCTTTCATCCACTCTACAAAGACATCAGCGAATTCACACAGGGGAGAGGCCATTCACCTGCTCTCAGTGTGGGAAGGGATTCAATCAGTTATCCAATCTTCGGACGCACCAGCGAGTTCACACTGGGGAGAGGCCATTCACCTGCTCTCAGTGTGGGAAAGGATTCACTCGGTTATCTGATCTGCAGATACATGAGCGAATTCACACTGGGGATTGGCCGTTCTCCTGCTCTCAGTGTGGGAAGGGATTCATTAGATTGTCTAGCTTGCAGACGCACCAGCGAGTTCACACTGGGGAGAGGCCATTTACCTGCTCTCAGTGTGGGAAAGGTTTCAGTCGGTTATCTGACCTGCGGATACACCAGCGAACTCACACTGGGGATTGGCCATTCACTTGCTCGCAGTGTGGGAAGGGATTCACTCGGTTATCTGATATGCAGAGACACCAGAGAGTTCACACTGGGGAAAGACCATTCATCTGCTCTCAGTGTGGGAAGGGATTCAGTCAGTACTCCGACCTACAGAGACACCAGCGAGTTCACACTGGGGAAAGACCGTTCACCTGCTCTCAGTGTGGGAAGGGATTCACTCAGTTAGCCCACCTGCTGAGACATCAGCGCATTCACACTGGGGAGAAAGCATTCACATGCTCTTTGTGGGAAGGGGTTCAGTGATTCATGCAGCCTGTGGGGACACCAGCGTGTTCGCCTCCTCTGTGTAGGAAGGGATTGAGAATTTCATCCGAGCTACTGAAACACCAACAAGTCCATGAGTGATTACAGGGGTTGGATTCTGCTTTCAATAACATCCAGGACTGTATTTTGTTCATTCTCACAGTTGGTCAATGGGGAGGGTCGGAGGGTTTCTTTCTGCTGGATTGGCTGGTCTCGGCCTCCAGTGGGCTGATGCTCTTTGAGTCTTGTTGCAATTACCTGGCTTCAAATTTCACAAGGATCACAGAGTGACAGCATGTTAGGGAGTTCAGAGATATTTAGTCAATATTTCTGTTTGAAACCTCTCAAATGCCCATCCAATTGTTTATAGTCTCCACTTCCTTAAAGTTTATTTCTTAGTCAAAAATAAGGCTTACATTAACACTGCAGTGAAGTTACTGTGAAATTTCCTGAGTTGCCACACTACATTGCCTAACCAGCATGTTTTTCAGACTATGGGAGGAAAGCGGAGCATCCAGAGGAAATTGACGGGGAGAATGTGCAAACTCCACACAGGCAGTGACTCAAGCGGGAATCGCTGTGTCCCTGGTACTGTGAAGCAGTGGTGCGAACCACTGCACTACTGTGCTGCCCTCCACTCTTGTAGGCAGTGAGTTCCAGATCATTCCCATTTGTTGCATTAAAATATTCTTCCTCACATCCTCCCCTTAATGAGAATCTTAAATCTGAGTTTCCCTCGTCCTTGTCCCATCATCTAATGGGAATAATTTTTCTTTGTCCACCTTATCTAAATCTGTCAGAATCTTCTCCACCTCTATCAAATCTCCCGGAAATCTCCTTTGCTCCAAAGTTGCCCCTGCCTGACATCGACAATAAAGAACAAACTAACAATATGTTAATACCTGAATTCAAACAGGAATATTTAATTTCAGTTTTAAAGATATTTGAATATGTTGTCCTGGACAATAAACATATTGGAATAATTCACCTTGGGTGTGGTTGAATGGAATATTTCAATGTGGAATTCACCTTCATTCTCGTGAAATTCTGGAATATATCGCTTGGATGAATAAGTTGATCATTTTCTCTGGAAGATATTTGCATCCTTGCCCATTGTTAGAAGGGGTTTAGGAGAACCTGGGATAAAAAGACCAATAGATCAGAATAGGTTTATTTCGAGCTTATATTGTACAGAAGAATCACAAAGTACCTGGAGTACTGTTTGCAAGAAATACATATAACCACTGTTAAGAGAATTTAAACATATTTTTGAAAATTTGGTATTTTTGAATATTCCATATTAAAACATGTACCTTGGCTAATGACAGTCAGGTATGATGGGAGATATAGCTGTGTAAGAACCAGCACATTCTTTGAAAACAATACAGCCACTGAATTTAGCAAAAAAACACCCATCCAGACAGTACAACTTTCTCCAGACAATTAAATGAACAAGCTTCCTGATGGAGTTGTTCAGACAGTTTTCCGATCAGGAGTTGTGAGGAATCAGTGGAACAGACCGTTTGAACTCTATGGACTTACATATTCTTATGCTGTCAGAAAGTGAAATGTTATTGGCCAAGGTAAATGATCTATACTAATCATTATTGGCTGGATGAGAAGAATGGGTGGGCAAATGATTTTTGAAAATCGTATCATTGTAATATTGGAAGCAATGTAATTTATAATAATTTGGGCTGCCCTGAATTGTTCTGCTGTGTGCGTGGACCAGTCCTGTGCAATAAAGTATGTCTTCAACCAGAATTACTCTCTCCATGAGTTGTTTGTATTAGCTGAATTGTAAATTAGTGAAAGCCAACATAATACCTGATCTCTGAAACACTCCAACATCCATGAACTTTGTTTTAAAGAAATTCACATTTGAAAGCCCGGCCATTACATGAAATATCAGCACCATAACAGGGAGAGATAGGAAAGACAAACACTCACTTTGATCTTTTCATCAGCATATCTGACAATTAAAAATATGTGACATGATTTGGGGATACCACAGTGAATGTGCAGATGTGATTTGTTACATGTGAAAAATAGCAAGTGTAAATTCACAGTGTGATGGAGTGAAGAGCGGGTCCCAAACACACACAGTTACTTGAGACACAGCAGGAGATGAAATGGTTAATGTGGCCAGGGGATTGAGCCAACATTGTACCATCATCAAGGTATCGACACACACTCCAGAGAGAAACTGAGTTCAAAAGTATCAGGATCCAATTAAACACACTGCACATGGACACAAAGTGAGGACAATTAAAGTAAAATGGATCTTATAGCTTGGGAGAAATAACACTGAGTAAGAACTGTCCACAAGTTGGATCAGGGTAAAGAGAGAGTTGGAGAATCTTTTACATGCATCCTCGATCTGTTGCTTGAAGCATCTGTCCTTATGTACAGGAACATAGAACTCCTGGTGCTCCTTCAGGAGAAGAAAAGATGGAGTAGATGTTACTGCAGGCAGGGCCAGAACAGAACTGGAAAATAATAGAGTGAAATTGAGTGCAGTTTCAGACTGTCCACTCCTCAAGGTGTGGATTGTAAGAATCCTGAAGGACCCCAGACTTCAATGAACATTAAATTCTGTGCATTTATTTTGAATTTGATTGTTACACTTCTCCTGTTTTTATTCCTGCTGTGATTACACTCTGGGAAGGATTGCTGACAGGTGACGGGATGAGAAATTGTGGTTTGGGTCTTCACTGACGAAATGTCTTATTGATCTGAAAGGTGTAAAAGGGGCCAAACTTCAGCAGAAATGTAGCAGAGCTGAGAACAGACAAGTTGCTGGGAAATAAACAGCTCCGAGAGGACAGAGAAAACAAGAATGCCTTGAATTCTGCACAAAACCTGGATGTTGAGATCACCATGTTTTCACTGCTTGGCATGGGGAATGCTGACTCCCTGTACCAGGGACAGAGTGCAGGAAGATAATTGTTGGAGAGTTTGATGTGGTTTGGGTGGGCATAGATGGTTCAATGACAGGTTTTGTAATTGGTCCGTTCAAATGTTAGCTCAGCAATGATTGAGTGAAACTAGTCTCCATAGAGTTTGTGATGTAAAAATTATACGAAGGATTCTCCGAGCGTAGAGATTTGTCGAGGTTTTACAGATTGCGTTGACTGGTACCACGGTATCTGGGGCAGAGCAGGGAGCATTTCCATGTAGATGCTGCTTCTACCCAGAGTGTAATGGTAACGCTGCTGCACTTTGATATTCCTGCTCAGACATTAGTCTGTGTCAGCTCTTATTGATACTGAATAAAATCTAACCTCAGTCACCAAGAGACTGTTATCACTATGAATCATTTCAGGCTTTGGGAAAGGGGGAGAAAGGGTTAATTGACTCCCTGAACCCCATTTTCTAATATCGCCGGGTGGGCACAGATGGTTCAATGACAGGTTTTGTAATTGGTCCGTTCAAATGTTAGCTCAGCAATGATTTTGTGAAACTAGTCTCCATAGAGTTTGTGATGTAAAAATTATAAGAAGGATTCTCCGAGTTCAGAGATTTGTCAAGGTTTTACAGATTGCATTGACTGGTACCACGGTATCTGGTATCGCCGAGTCAAAAATAACATTTCATCTCCCCCTCTGGCCCCTTTGCCAATTACCTCAGAGAGCCCTCTGTTAAAGAGCTGCCAATCCCTCTCACCCACTTTCCCCAAAGTACATCAACCTCATCAGGGAAAATCCAAAAAAAATCAAATATTTTTACTGATAAAAGTTCATTAATGAAACAGAACATGGTTAAAACAAACAGAAAATGACATGAGGATCAAAGACTATCTTTAATCCATCTGTAGCCTGTTCTCTGCCCTCTTTGTGAAACTCCTCCCCTCAGTCCACAGGCATGATCCCTGACCTCCTGCTTATTTGCCATTAGGATTCCCCACCTTGCTCTCACACTCACATTTCTGTCCTCGGCCTGCTGGAATGTTCCAGAGAAACCCAACACAAGCTGGACAAACAGCTCCTCATCTTCCAATCAGGCTCTTTACAGCCTTCTGGACTCAACATTGAGTTCAACAATTTCACACCCTGAACTCTCTCCTCCATTTTGATTTGATTTTTTTTTGCCGAGTGCGAATCTGCATCTTGTTTTCATGTTTTTTTCCAGACAGAAATGTCCTTTATTCTGCCATTAACACTTACTCTTTGCTTTGTTTCTTGACTATAACCATTACCTCTCTCTTTGCCTTTTGTTCCACAACATTTTTCTCCACAGACGCTGCCAGACCTGGTACTTTTCTCCAGTTCTTTCTGTATTTATTTTAGGTCTATCTGTAGTAATAAGAAAAACACTATTTACTGTTTGGGATAAAATAAATGTTCATCAGTTTTTGTGGATCATTTCAGTGGAAATGTGCTCTCCCAGACTCAAAGACCATCAGCGCATTGGAAGCAAAGCTGTGAGACTGGCCAGTCCAGCAGAAAGAAACCCTGGGACACTCCCATTTCACTCACTGTCAGAATGAACATGGTTCAGTCCTGGATGTGATTAACAGCAGCAATAACAGCAGAATCCAACCCCTGTCATCACTTGTGACTTGCAGGTGTCTCCCTTCAGTGTCTCCCTTCCCAGACTGAGAGCAGGTGAATGGCCTCTCCCCAGTGTGAACTCGTTGATGTCTCCGTAGATTGGATATCTGAGTAAATCTCTTCCCACAGATAGGGCAGGTAATTGGCTTCTTCCCGCTGTGAACGAACTGGTGATCCTGCAGAGTGGATGCACGTTTGAAACCCTTCCCACATTCAGTGCAGGTGAACGGCCTCTCCACACTGTGAAGCCTCTGGTGTACGTGCAGGTTGGATGAATTTCTGAATCCCTTCCCACACACACAGCAGGGGAACGGCCTCTCCCCAGTGTGACTGTGTCGATGAATTTCCAATACTGATGGGGATATGAATCCATTCCCACATTTATCACATTTCCACCGTTTCCCCATGCTCCTTTGCCTCTCCATGTTGAAGAATCAAATGAGATTTTCAGACAGTCAACACGGGTAAAGTCTATCCTGGCTCCAAACAGAACTGTTTTTTAAAACTGTTGCTATTAAAGCTGGAACACACTCACTTGGGTGTGTGTTTGTGTCTTGGTGCTTTCCCAGCCACACCAATGTTTAAAATCTTCTGCAGAAGACAGAACAGAGGAAACTTCTAGATAATGACATTCAAGTCCTGATGAATTGAGGGTCTGTTAGATGTTGATATGATGCTTGATTTGAGATTTCTGTCTGTAAACCCTCATCTTCTGATATCCTGTAAAAGGAGTTTACAAAAGTAAGTGTCAGTACAGGATGGAAATTTAGAACAGACATTCTAGTTTCAGTGGTACAGACTTTCCTCCCCGTCCATTCTGACTCGGCTGTTATCTAATATTCAATTTCCCAATTTTCCAGAAGTAATGATTTATCCTGATTCATGGATACAAAGTTCGGGCGATAGACACTGAAAATTGCTAATGGAAGTTATGTGTAAATATACATATATCCTTCCAGATGCACATTTAGCTGCAAAGAAATGTTTAATCGAGAACTAAGTGTATCTTAATGAGAGATAGAGTGAGATGTATGAGGAAGAAGTTCAGACAGCAAGTGAAAAATCATTTTGTAAGCTGATGGTGGAAGAGGAGAAGTACATTTGCACAATAACTTCTGCGAATTGTAGGAAGTAGAAGTTAAAGTTTATTCATTAGTCAGAAGTAAGGCTTACATTAACACTGCAATGAAGTTACTGTGAAAATCCTCTAATTGCCCACATTATTCGGGCCAATGCATTTAATGTCTTTTGAACTGTGGGAGGAAACTGGAGCATACGGAGGAAACCCATGCAGAGATGGAGAGAACATGTGAACTCCACACAATGACCCAAGCCAGGAATCGAACCCATGTCCCTGGCGGTGTGAGAGGACCTTGCAGGGATATAGAGAGAATGGGTATATCGAGAGGAATGGGACTGACTCGATTATTCGACAGTAACTTGAGTCACTGAATGGAGTCTTCTGTGTTGTCATGGCTCTGTAACTGGAAATATATGATGTAGCGATAGTTTTATATTACAAAATGAGAAATAAGAAATTATTTTATGATGGATTTATAATTAATACATCTAATTATTTAATCTGTAATGTGTAATCTGTATTATATAACAACACCAGACATATCACTGTCCCTTTAAATGTCAGCCCCCTGGGGATACTGGCCCTTTAATTGTGATTCCCCTCCCCCTCTCCGGTTTCCAGGCAACCGGCCGAGGGCCGGCACTGCGCATGTCCAAGGGAGAGGGGCAGCCGCGCATGTGCAGTGTCCCCCCTCCGCCGTCATTCGGAGGACCGGAAGGAGGGTTCTTCTGCAGCCAATCAAAGCTCCGCTGTTGTCTGGATGCGGAAGTTGGTCAGTGAGTCTCAGAGTGAAGTGTTTCATCTGGGCAACATCTGGGAGGGAAGCTGAAGGAGTTGTACAAGTACCTCAAGGGTAAGAGGTGACCAGGGAAAGAGCCGGGTCCATTAGGGAACCATGTGGTAATTTCTTTGTGGAGCTAAGGGACATTGGTGATGTTTTAAATGAATACTTTGCCTCTGTGTTGACAGTGGGGAAGGGTTAATATGGGTATAGAAACCAGAGGGAAGTATTGTGATTCACTTTGACAGCTCAACGTGGAGAGGAGGATGTGTTAATGGTTATAACGGGTATGGAATTGTACTAATCCCCTGCTCCACATGGGATGTCTTCCAGACTGATGTGTGAGGGCAAGGGTAGAGATTGCAGTGACAGTAATTTTCAAACCAAAAGCGAAAACGCTGGAAAATCTCAGCAGGTCTGGCAGCATCTGTAAGGACACAAAAGAACTGATGTCTTCAGTCCAGACAACCCTTTGTCAAAGGGTTGTCTGGACTGTGGTAGATAGTGAAGAGGGGTGTTTGCAGAGAGACTTGGACAAGTTGCAGAGCTGGGCCGAGAGGTGGCAAATGGAGTTTAATGTGGAAAAGTGTGAGGTAATTCACTTTGGCAGGAATAACAAATGTGTAGAGTATAGGGCTAATGGTAGGACTCTTAATAGTGTTGATGAACAGAGGGATCTTGGTGTATATGTGCATAGATCCCTGAAAGTTGGCAATCAAGTCGATAAGGTTGTTAAGAAGGCATACGGAGTCTTAGCTTTTATTGGTAGGGGGATTGAATTTCGGAGCCGCAACGTCATGTTGCAAACTGTACAAAACTCTAGTGCGGCCGCACTTGGAGTATTGTGTGCAGTTCTGGTCCCCACATTATAAGAAAGATGTGGAGGCATTGGAGAGGGTACAGAGGAGGTTTACCAGGATGTTGCCTGGTATGGAGGGCAGGTCCTATGAAGAGAGGTTGAAGGATTTGAGGTTGTTTTCGTTAGAAAGGAGGCGGCTAAGAGGGGATCTTATTGAAGCATATAAGATGATTAGAGGTTTAGATAGGGTGGACAAGTGATAGCCTTTTTCCTAGGATGGAGAAAGCTAGCACGAGGGGACACAGCTTTAAATTAAGGGGTATAGTTATAGGACGGATATCAGAGGTAGGTTCTTTACCCAGAGGGTGGTTAGGGAGTGGAATGCCCTGCCTGCGGCAGTTGTAGATGCGTCAAGTTTGGTGGCGTTTAAGAGGTTAGTTGATAAGTTTACGGAAGAGAAGGGAATGGTTTAGTTTGGAGGGTCATTGCTTTTTTTTTTCAGAATTGGTCGGCGCAACATCGAAGGCCAAAGGGCCTGTTCTGTGCTGTAATGTTCTATGTTCTATGTTCTAAAGCTAAAAGGCATAGAAAGTGGGCAATATTTATACCACAGGGTGAGGGAATGAAGGACAAGTCTTGCAACAGAAACCTGGGAAATCAATTAATATCTGTCGACAGAGAGAATAAAGGTGTGAATGGCCAAATAGCATGAAGATAGGCCGAGGATGGTGGGGGGAGGAAAATGGATGGGACAGAGATAAGATTTAGAAAAAGAGCAGCAAAGGGGGAGAAAAATAGAGAAAAGAGTGGAAAGAAAAACGAAGAAAGACAACAAAGAAATAATACACAATCATTTTCAGATCTTCTCTGGCCGCACGAGAGTGGTAGATGAGTAAAGGACAGCTGATGTGCTACCATTAGTCAGGATGGGAAGTAGGGAATAAACAGCAAATTATAGGCCAGTGACTAACTTCACCTGTAGGGAAACTATTAAAAAAAATTCTGAGGGATGGAATTCATATCCACTTGGGGAGGTAAGGATTAATCAAAGATAGGCAGCATGATTTTGTCAAAGAAAAATCATGTCTTACAAATTTGATTGAATTTTTGAGGAGGTACTTAGCTGCGGGTAGTGCAGTTGTCTACGTGGATTTCAATAAGGCTCTTGACAATGTCCCACATGGGAGGCTGATGAAGGAGGTAAGGGTCCATAGGATCCAGGGTAATTTGGCAAACTGGATCCAAAATGGGCTTAGTGGCTGGAGGCAGAGGGTGATGGTTGAAGGTTGTTTTAATGACTGGATGCCTGTGTCAAGTTGTGTTCCACAGGGACCGGTGCAGGGTCCCTTATTTATAGTGTACCTGAAGGATCTGGATGTGAATGTAAATAAATTGGCAGACACCACAAAAATTGATAATGTGGTAAATGCTGAAGACAGTATCAACAGAGCGGTAAGTAGCATTATAATGCCAAGGATCCAGGTTTGATTGCCAGCTTGGGTCACTGTCTTTGAGGAGGTTGCACATTCTCCCTGTGACTGCGTGGGTTTCTTCCAGATGCTCTGTTTTCTTCCCACAATCTGAAAGACTTACTGGTTAGGTGCATTGGTCATTCTAAATTCTCCCTCAGTGTATCCAGACAGGCACCAGCGTGTGGAGACTAGGGGATTTTCACAGTAACTTCACAGTGTTAGTGTAAGCAAACTTGTAACACCAATAAATAAACTTTAAATCTTTAGCTAGATGGGCAGAACAGTGCAAATGGAAATTAATCCTGAGAAGTTTGAGGTAATGTACTTTGGGAATTCTAACAAGGCTGGTCAAGTACAATATAATTGGGATTATAGAGATACAGCTGCATGGTGACCAGGGATGGGAATTGAATATCCCAGGGTATTCAGTGTTTAGGAAGGACAGGCATAAAGGAAAAGGTGCTGGAGTGGTATTGCTGATTAAAGAGAAAATTATCACAATAGTGAGAAAGGATATTGGCTCTGACAATGTGGAGTCTGTATGGGTAGAGTTGAGAAATATCAAGGGGCTAAAAACATTAGTGGGTGTCATAGAGAGACCCCAAACTGCACTGGTGATGTTGAAATGGCATTAAACATGAAATTAGAAATGCATGCAATAAGGGGCCGCTCATGGATGATTTTAATCTGTACGTAGATTGGGTGAATCAAATTAGCCACAATGCTGTAGAGGAGGAATTCCTGAAGTGTAGATGAGATGATTTTCTTGATTAATATGTGGAGGAATCACCGAGAGAACCAGCCATCTTAGACTGGGCACTGTGTAACGAGAAAGGAATCGTTGCCAATCTATCTGTACGAGACTCCTGGGGGTGAGTGACCATAACACGATAAAATTTTTTAATCAAAATGGAAAGTGAAGTAGTTGATTCAGAGACTAGAGTGCTGAATCTCAATAAAGGAAACTGTGAGGATATGAGGTGTGAGTTGGCCTTGATAGACTGGAGAGAGTTACTGAAAGAGATAACAGTGGATAGACAATGGCAAACATTCAAGGAACGCAGGGGGGGAATTGCAGCAACTGTTTATTCCTGTCTGTCACAAAAATAAAATGGGTAAGGCAGCCAATCCATTGATTTACAAAGAAAATTAGAGTATCCAACCTAAGGGAGAAGCATAAGATTGGTTAAGAAAAATAATAGGTCTGAGGATTGGGAGCAGTTTAGAATTCATCAAAGAGATTGATCTTTGATGAATTGATCAAGGGATTGACTGAGAATGGGAAAATACAGTACAAAAGTCTGCTTGCAGTGAACATAAAAACGGACAATAAGAGTTTCTGTCGATACATAAAGAGAAAGAGATTCTGAAGACAAATTTAGCTCTCCTACAGATGGAAATTGGGAAATGCAAAATAAGGGACAAAGAAATGGCTGAGCAACGGAATACATATTTTAGTTCTGTCTTCACAAAAGAGGACGCAAATCAGATACCAGAAATAAGAACAAAACAGCACGGGAAACAGGCCCTTCGGCCCAACGAGCCCGCGCCGCCACCCCGATGTTCCAACCTCTACTCGTGATAGTCACTGAGCTGTTGTGTTGCCCATCAAATGGTCCAGGTCAAGTGTAAATGTTGGAGAATGCAAGATTTAGTGAGAGGGAAGAATTGAGGGAGATTAGTGGAGAAGTGGTGCAAAACTCTGGTGCGGTCGCACTTGGAGTATTGTGTACAGTTCTGGTCACCACACTATTAGAAAGATATGGAGACATTGGAAAGGGTGCAGAGGAGGTTTACCAGGATGTTGCCTGGTTTGGTGGGAAGGTCTTATGAGGAAAGGCTAAGGGACTTGAGGTTATTTTCATTAGAGAGAAGAAAGTTAAGAGGTGATCTACTTGAGGCATACAAGATGATCAGAGGGTTAGATAGGGTGGACAGTGAGAGCCTTTTTCCTCGGATGGTGATGGCTAACATGAGGGAACATAGCTTTAAATTAAAGGGTTATAGGATAGGTGTCAGAGGTAGGCTGTTTACTCAGAGGGTAGTACGGGTGTGGAATGCCCTGCCTGCAGCAGTTGTGGACTCGCCAAGTTTACGGACGTTCAAATGGTCAGTGGATAGGCATATGGATAACATTGGAATGGTTTAGGTTAGAGGGTCATTAGATTGGTTCCACTGGTCGGCACAACATTAAGGGCCGAAGGGCCTGTACTGTGCTGTAATGTTCTATGTTCTATAGTATTGAGAAGATTGATGGGATTGTACATGGATAAATTCCTAAGGCCTGATAATCTACACCCTTGAGTATTTAAGGAAGTGGCTCCTGAAATAGTGGATAGAACCATAGAAAATTACAGCTCAGAAACAGGCTATTTGGCCCCTCTTGTCTGTGCTGAACCATTTTCTGCCTAGTCCCACTGACCTGTACCTGGACCATAACCCTCCACACCCTTCTCATCCATGAACCTGTCCAAGTTTTTCTTAAAAAAAACTTTGAAGACAGCAGGACAGGTATATAAGGTAGTTCCTTATGTTTGCAGATGGTATCAAGTTGGGTGCGAAGGTGAACTGTGATGGAATACTTGGCTTTATTAACATTGAATATAAGGGCAGGGAGGTTATGCTGGAGCTGTATAAAACAATTGAAACAATCTGTTTAAATCATTTTTCGCGGAGGAATATAGCCATGTTTCTGTTAGGCTGGCAGGCTCCATGGAGATTTTCAGCTCTCTGTATCCTGAGCGGGAGCAGTGAGCATGGATCTGTCAATCAGACTCAATCAGCACCTTCAGGAGAATTGGGAGGGTGAATATTAGATACAGCAGAGTGAGAATGGAGTGTGTGGGATGGAGATTTACAGCTGTTAGGGAATGAGAAAGGAAAGAGTGCTCCATAGAAACTGGAATTGTGTGTTCTGAATTTCTATCCCTACTGACACTAATGAATTTTTCAAACTTGTTTTACAGGTTTTCGGAAGTTGATGATTTACAGACAGAAATCTCAAAACAAACATCACATCAACTCTGACACCCTCACTTAGTTCATTGGGACTTGAATATATTGATCTTTGAATCTAAAAGGGAATTGTTTCTCTTTGCTTCAGAAAACTTTGAATATTGTGTGACTTGAAAAACACCAAGACATACCTCCCCCCTGTGTGAGAGTGTCCCAGTGCACTAAGTGTGGAAAGAGCTTTAAAACACAGAACATTACAGCACAGTAAGGCCCTTTGACCCTCGATGTTGCACCGACCCCAATCTAATGACCCTCTGATTAAACTATTCCAATATTATCCATATGTCTATCCATGACTTTAACCAGTTGCACAGCCTAAAAATACATCACAGCGTTCATAGCGGGCAGAGACTGTACCCGTGTTCTGTGAGAGATTTAACTGTTTGTTTAACCTGGAGAGTCACAAGGAAATCCGCACCATGGAGAAACCGTGGAAATGTGGGGACTGTGGGAAGGGATTCAGGTTCCCATCTGTACTGGAAACTCATCGACGCAGTCACACTGGGGAGAGACCGTTCACCTGCTCTGTGTGTGGGAAGGGATTCACTCAGTCATCCAGCCTGCTGAGACACAACGTCACTCACACCTACGTGAGGCCTTTTAAATGCTCTGACTGTGGAAGTTGTTTCAAAAGCTCTGGAGAGCTGGTGTCCCACCAGCGCATTCACACTGAGGAGAGACCCTTCAGCTGCTCTCACTGCACAAAGAGGTTTAGAACATCGTCCAATCTGTGGAAACACCAGCAAGTTCACTCTGGGGAGAGACCGTTCACCTGCTCTGTGTGTGGGAAGGGATTCACTCAGTCATCCAACCTGCTGACACATAAAGTCACTCATGCCTCAGAAAGACCCTTTAAATGCTCTGACTGTGGATGTGACTTCAAAAGCTCTCAGGATCTGATGGACCACCAGCGCATTCACACTGAGGAGAGACCGTTCAGCTGCTCTCACTGCACAAAGAGATTTAAAACGTCATCCCATTTGCAGGTACACCAGCGAATTCACACTGGAGAGAGGTCATTCACCTGCTCTGTGTGTGGAAAGGGATTCACTCAGTTGACCAACCTACAGGCACACCAGCGAGTTCACTCTGGGGAGAGACCATTCAGCTGCTCTGTGTGTTGGAAGGGATTCACTCAGTTGAGCAATCTACGGGCACACCAGCGAGTTCACACTGGGGAGAGACCGTTCACCTGCTCCGTGTGTGGGAAGGGATTCACTCATTCATCCCATCTACTGAGGCACCAGCGAGTTCACAAGTGATGACAGGGGTTGGATTCTGCTGTTATTGCTGCTGTTAATCACATCCAGGACTGAACCATGTTCATTCTGACAGTGAGTGAAGTGGGAGGGTCGGAGGGTTCCTTTCTGCTGGACTGGCCGGTCTCACAGCTTTGTTCAGTGGGCTGATGCTGTTTGATCCTGGGAGAGCACATTTCCACTGAAATGATCCACAAATAAATACGTTTGTCTCTGTTCGATTTGAGTCGATAACACAGGGCCAGGTTCACTAGATTTCAGTGTTACCCAACCATCTTCACATCAATTTCAGTTACATTTAATGAAAGATCAAAATGTCATTTTGTTTTTGTATTGATGATAAGAACCTATTTAATGTTCGGTATAATCACTCCCGTGTGTTAATGAAGGGTTATTACATCAATGAGAATCAGCCAGAAACTGACCAAATAATGAAGCTCAGTTAAGTTTCATTTGAAGGACAAGTCATTAATAATCAGCAGCTAAGAGAAGTCACTTTAGATCATTTTTGTATTTCTCCATCAGCTTTTGTTATGAAGACAGTGAGGTGTAAGAGCTGGGAAAGAAATTGGGAGGGAGTCCAAGGTGTATTCTATCAGAAACACTCACACTGTCCTTGATGTTCAGTCTGTCTGAATGAATGGGATTCACGTAAAGACATCAAGACAACAGCCAACAGCAGAAAGGAAGGCATTGTCCTAAGCTGAAGACCTTGTGTGTGATTAGCTGGACCGGATAGAGTTGATCCTGTTGACAAATTATACACCAATTCAGACCAACTAGACATTTCCAACCGCTTGCCTGAGATGGGCTCACTGCATCTTTTGAATCTGAGAAAAGGTTTACAGATCCACGTGAACATCGAGTGGGAGAAGTGGTTTGAATCTCCTGGGAGGTCTCCTATCAGCTTGATGGTCGTTTCCATTAAAGCTCAGGGGTAGATGAGTAGTTAGTCCTGGGACTGGTTCATTGATGGATCAGTTGAAACCCCAGGAAGGTACTGCCTGTGCTTATCAGAGGCAATGACTGTTCTTCAGCCCCAGGAGTTTATGTTGTTGTCCATTTCTCTTGGATCGATCACTGATTTGAAAGCATGGAGTTGGTAAAGTTTCATTGATGAGTAAACTTTATCTTATGTCCCACCTGTTATGTGATCAGTTTCTTAAAATTGCATGTAATCAATAAACTTTGATACTATTGACTGATTTGGTGTCTGAATCTTTGCTTGATGGTTATATCTCTGCTAAATTCAAACTTCTTAAAAGAATAATTTGGGTTCCAGAATTGGGCAGTGTACAGCCAAATTTGCACAGTGTAAAGATCAAAAGTAAAGGTTTTTTAAACTGATAATGTCTTTGTAACAATCAGCAGTTCCAACCTTCCCTGAGGGTTAAATGTTCTCAGTTCTGGGAATATTCTTATGAATCTTTGTTGCCCCTTCTCCAGCATCTCTATTTTTACAGTGATTAGCTGCTTCATAGCAGCAGGGGCCTGGCTTCAGTTCTGAGCTGGTAGATAAATCTGTGGGACCTGATGAAGTGTATCCTAGGATGCTGTGGGAGGCTAGGGAGAAAATTGCAGGTCCCCTAGCCAAGATATTTGAATCATCGATAGTCATGGGTGAGGTGCCTGAAGATTGGAGAGTGGCAAATGTTGTACCTTTGTTTAAAAAGGGCTGCAGGGAAAAGCCTGGGAACTACAGGCCAGTGAGCCTCACATCTGTGGTGGGTAAATTGTTGGAGGATATTTTGAGAGACAGGGTCTACAGGCATTTAGAGATGCAAGGACTGATTACGGACAGTGTGGCTTTGTGAGTGGAAAATCATGTCTCACAAATTTAATTGAATTTTTGAAGGGGTGACCAAGAAGGTAGATGAAGGCAGTGCAGTTGATGTTGTCTACATGGACTTTAGCAAAGCCTTTGGCAAGGTGCCGCATGGTAGATTGTTACATAAAGTTAAATCTCACAGGATCCAGGGTGAGGTATCTAAATGGATATAAAATTGGTTTCTTGACAGAAGCCAGAGAGTGGCTGCTGGGCCCACTGTTATTTGGCATTTATATTAATGATTTGGATGAGAATATAGGGGGCATGGTTAATAAGTTTGCAGATGACACCAAGATTAATGGCATGGTGGACAGTGAGGAAGGTCATCTTCAATTGCAGTGGGATCTTGATCAATTGGGCCAGTGGGCTGATAAATGGCAGATGGAGTTTGATTTAGACTAATGCAAGGTGATACATTTTGGTAAATTGAACCAGGGCAGGACTTACTCAGTTAATGGTAGAGCACTGGGTTTACATTGGTCAGAACATTGAAAATAAGAGTTGGGACGTCTTGTTGAAGTTGTACAAGATATTAGTAAGACCACACTTGCAGTTCTGGTCATCCTATTATAGAAAGGATATTATTAAACTAGAAAAAGAGTGGAAAAACTTACTAGGATGCTACTAGGACTTGATAGATTGAGTTACAAGGAGTGGCTGAATAGACTGGGACTATTTTCTCTGGAGCGTAGAAGATTGAGGGGTGACTTTATAGAGATCTATAAAATAATGAGGAGCACAGACAAGGTAGATAGTCAATATCTTTTCTTAAATGTCAGAGAGTCTAAAACTAGACGGCATAGGTTTCAGGGAAGAGGGAAGAGATATAAAAGTGTCTGGAGAGGCAATATTTTCACAGAGGGTGGTGAGTGTCTGGAACAAGCTGCCAGAGGTATAGTAGAGGTGAGTACAATTTTATCATTTAAAAAGCATTTAGGTAGTTCCATGGGTATGATAGAGGGATATGGGCCAAATGCAGGCAATTGGGATTAGCTTAGGGGTTTTACAAAAAGGATGGCATGGAGAAGTTGGGCCAAAGGGCCTGTTTCCATGCTGTAAATCTCTATGATTGTATCACTGTGTGCCATTTGCACATTTTCCCCATGTCTGCATGGTTTTTCTCCAGATACCCTTGTTTTTCTCCCATAGTCCAAAGCTCTGCATGTTAGGTGGATTAGTTGTAGTAAATACATGAGTTTATGGGGAGGGAATAAGGTGGGCCTGGTTTCAGCAAACTCAATGGACTGAATGGCCTCCTTCTGCACTGTAGGGATTCTATGATCAGCACTTGACAATCATAACACATAAAACTACCGGCCAAGTGCTGGTGAATGACATCAGCTCCGCACACATGAGGACGGTCTTAACAGGGATCTTGGCTTCATGACACACTATCTGTAACCCCCGTAACTTGCCTGGGTTAGCAAAAAACCTCACTTACTGTGCTGTCTGGAGAAAATACACAACTCTCTAACAATGCTCAGGATTCCCTTCACACACATTGTTAGCCACTTTAACACTTGAATAGCAGGTTAGATGTAAGGATTCGCATTCTAATCAGCAATCTCTGACTGTCTGTGCTGATGTGTGCTAGTGCAGACCAGAACACTGCACTTGCCTGATGAAGACACGGGAGTGTTGAAAGCTCGCTTTTTTACTATCAAATAAATCGGTTGGATTAATAATTGGTGTTGCTAAATTCTTACTGAGTTCTTACCAACTGGGAAGTCAGACTGATTCTATGGTCAGGCAGAATGATTACTATTGGCTGATTCAGGCAGGGTTCCATTGTGCCGTCACAATTACTCAGAGGGGCGTTCCCAGCACGCAGTCTCCCATTGGCTGCAAGATCACTGGTTACAGGAGCGGATTGGACACAGCTCAGCGCGGCTAGCGGCCAAAGCCCCGCCCACACCCACGTGGGCTCTGGCTCCACCCCGTCACTGTCTACATGCGGGAGATTGACCAATGGCAACGCGTGGAGGACCCGATGGGCAGTGGTCCTCCAGCCAATCAGAGTCCGGGCCTTGTGTCGGCGACTGATCGGAGTTTCCCTCATTTCTGCCCAGTGAAGGTGGTGTTTCTCCCTCTGTTTGAATGGAGATTGAGCTTCAGACACTCAGATTTCCTCCTATCTCCACATGTGTGAGTAAAACACTTTCTTTTCTCATTCTGAGGGGATATTACTGCCTTGCTGTATCTTCATCAAATGAAACAATCCTATCCATTAAAAACATATTTAGTCCAGTCATATAACATATATATCTGTCTGACAGCCTGCATGGAGATTTTCAGCTTTCTATGTCTAGGACAAAAAGAAGTGAACATTGGATTGGATTTATTATTATCCACTGTATTATTATGCAGTGAAAAGCGCTGTTTCTTGTATGCTATGCAGACAAAGCTTACTGTTTACAGAGAAGGAAACGAGAGAGTGCAGAATGTAATGTTACACACATAACTAGGGTGTAGAGAAAGATCACCTAATGTGTCAGCGTTCCCTTGGGTAAAGCAATTTTGCAATTCGGTTGATTTCTTACACAAACACCGCTGGACACCATGCACCCAATGCAAGGTCTTTAATTACTTGTACACAAGGAGAATTCTTGAAGGCCAACACGGAATGGTTGGAGTAATTCTGAGGTTGTAGAGAAACAACTCAACAGTTAATAGTTAATTATAGCAAATCAGGAATAAGAAATTTTCCAAGTTGCAGAGCTGGGCCGAGAGGTGGCAAATGGAGTTTAATGTGGAAAAGTGTGAGGTAATTCACTATGGCAGAAATAATAAATGTGTAGAGTATAGGGCTAATAGTAGGATTCTTAATAGTGTTGATGAGCAGAGGGACCTTGGTGTATATGTGCATAGATCCCTGAAAGTAGGCAGTCAAGTCGATAAGGTTGTTAAGAAGGCATACGGAGTCTTAGCTTTTATTGGTAGGGGGATTGAATTTCGGAGCCGCAACGTCATGTTGCAACTGTACAAAACTCTAGTGCGGCCGCACTTGGAGTATTGTGTGCAGTTCTGGTCCCCACATTATAAGAAAGATGTGGAGGCATTGGAGAGGGTACAGAGGAGGTTTACCAGGATGTTGCCTGGTATGGAGGGCAGGTCTTATGAGGAGAGGCTGAGGGATTTGAGGTTGTTTTCGTTAGAAAGGAGGCGGCTAAGAGGGGACCTTATCGAAACATATAAGATGATTAGAGGTTTAGATAGGGTGGACAGTGATAGCCTTTTTCCTAGGATGGAGAAAGCTAGCACGAGGGGACACAGCTTTAAATTAAGGGTGATAGTTATAGGACGGATATCAGAGGTAGGTTCTTTACCCAAAGGGTGGTTCGGGAGTGGAATGCCCTGCCTGCAGCAGTTGTAGATGCGCCAAGTTTGGTGGCGTTTAAGAGGTTAGTTGATAAGTATATGGAAGAGAAGGGAATGGTTTAGTTTGGAGGGGCATTGCTTTTTATATTGGTCGGCGCAACATTGAAGGCCGAAGGGCCTGTTCTATGCTGTAATGTTCTATGTTCTATATCTTTCATTGACGTATATATTTGCCAATTAAATCTCAACCTTTTGCCCTTTCTCATTCGATTAAAAAATTGACTTCTGATCATCCTTCAGCATATCCTCATGTCTTGTCTTTGGTATTTGTTATGAAAAAAATCTGGCCTTGTTCACCCTCTGGTGAAAAACGAAAATGTTATGGGGTCTCTGAAGAAACAGCAGAGACAGATTCTTTTTGAAGATCAGTAAGCTGATAAGCATTTTCGACTGCTCACAAAAAAAGCATGTTTTTTTTTAAATTTGAGCACTTTAACTTCTGCACAGTTTAATTTTCAAACTATGAAACTTCAAATTGAGCTTTTTAATTTCAACAAATGCAAGGTATGTCGATTCAAAGTCTGATGGCAGCAGTGAAGAAGCTGTTCTGGTGTCGATTGTTATGTGCTGAGGCAGCGCAAAGTATCAACAGAGTCAATGAGGCTAGTTTTCACGATGGATTGGGCTACATTCACAACCTTTTTTAGCTACTTGCGGTTTTGGGCAGAGAAGGAGCCCATACCAAACTGCGATACAAACAGGAAGAATGTTTTCTATGGTGCATCTGTAAAGGTTGGTGAGCATTTATCTGTTTATCAGTACCTTCAGGAGAGTTGGGAAGGTGAATATTAGATGCAGCAGAGTGAGAATGGAGGGAGAGTGTTTGGGATGGAGATTTACAGGTTTTGGGCAATGAGAGACGGAAGAGAGTTTGATTGAAAGTAGAATTGTCTGTTTTGAATTTCTATCCTGTTTTTTCCAGTGCGCTGACTGCGGAAAGGACTTTAACAGTTGTGCAGCCTGAAAAAAAATCACAGCGATAAAAGCAGAGGTAGACTGGACTCGTGTTCTTTGAAGTCAAGGCTCCATCTGATTGTCTGACTTGAAGGAAACATGCAGAAACCGTGGCAATGTTGGGACTGTGGAAAGAGATACAGATCCCCATCTCTGCTGGAAGCTCATCGGCGCAGTCACACTGGGGAGAAACCATTCAGCTGCTCTCACTGTGGGAAGGGATTCAGTGATTCATCCACCCTACAGAGACACCAGCAAGTTCACACTGGGGAGAGAGGATTCATCTGCTATCAGTGTGGGAAGGAATTTACTCGATCATCAACCCTGCAAACACACCAGCGAGTTCACACTGGGGAAAGGCCATTCTCCTGCTCTCAGTGTGGGAAGGAATTCACTCAGTTATCTAATTTGCGGACACATCAACGGGTTCACACTGGGGAGAGGCCTTTCACCTGCTCTCACTGTGGGAAGGGATTCAGTCACGCATGCACCCTGCAGACACACCAACGTGTTCACACCAGGGAGAAGCCATTCACCTGCTCTGTTTGCAGGAAGGGATCCAGTAATTCCACGATCCTGTGGAAACATCAAAGAGTTCACACTGGAGAGAGGCCATTCACCTGCTCTCACTGTGGGAAGGGATTTACTCAGCTATATACCCTGCAGTCACACCAGCGAGTTCACACTGGGGAAAGGCCGTTCACCTGTATTGACTGTGGAAAGGGATTCAGTGGTTCATCTACGCTGCAGAAACACCAGCGGGTTCACACAGGGGAGAGGCCGTTCACCTGTTCTCAGTGTGGAAAGGGATTTACTCAGTTATCCAGCCTGCAGTCACACCAGAGAGTTCACACTGGGGAAAGGCCGTTCACCTGCTGTCTGTGTGGGAAGCGATTCAGTGTTTCGTCCCACCAGCTGAGACATCAGCGAGTTCACAAGTGATGACTGGGGTTGGACTTTGCTGTTATTGTTTCTGCTCTCAGTTACAACATGCTCCAAGGGGAACAACCCAAGCCTGACATTGACAATAAAGACCAAACTAACATCACTTCACATTTATCAGGATTGAATTCCATCTGTAGTTTTGTCTTTAAACTCTTCACTCAAAAGATCGTTAGAAAATGATCTGTTCTTCTAGAAAGTAAATAATCTTCTTGGCAACTCCTGCTGATGTCAGGACCTGGAGCTATCAGCGTTTGACCAGCCTGTCATTTTACTCTAGTGAAGGGGGCACAGGGGGTAAATCTATTCCCCCGTCCCCCCACCGGGCATTTAGCAAATCTATTAATTCACTCTTACAGTTCAAATCATTAAATCAGAAACTCCACATTCCCATTTGATTTCAGGTATTAACATACTTTGTTAGTTTGGTCTCCCTCCCCTCTCCCCCCTCCCTCCCTTCTCTCTCCCCCCTCCCTCCCTCTCTCTCTCTCCCCTCCCTCCCCTCCCTCCTCCCTCCCTCCCCTCTCCCTCCCTCCCCTCTCATTTGATTCTTCAACATGGAGAGGCAAAGGAGCATGGGGAAACGGTGGAAATGTGATAAATGTGGGAATGGATTCATATCCCCATCAGTATTGGAAAATCATGGACACAGTCACACTGGGGAGAGGCCGTTCCCCTGCTGTGTGTGTGGGAAGGGATTCAGAAATTCATCCAACCTGCACGTACACCAGAGGCTTCACAGTGTGGAGAGGCCGTTCACCTGCACTGAATGTGGGAAGGGTTTCAAACGTGCATCCACTCTGCAGGATCACCAGCTCATTCACACCGGGGAGAAGCCATTTACTTGCCCTATCTGTGGGAAGAGATTTACTCAGATATCCAATCTACGGAGACATCAACAAGTTCACACTGGGGAGAGGCCGTTTACCTGCTCTGATTGTGGGAATGGATTCAGAGATTTGTCCACCCTGCTGAATCACAGGCGAGTTCACACCGGGGAGAGACTGTTCATCTGCACTGAGTGTGACAAGGGGTTCAGACATTCAAATACCCTGAAGATTCACCAGCTAGTTCACACTGGGGAGAGGCCATTCACTTGCTCACAGTGTGGGAAGGGATTCACTCATTCATCCCATCTACTGAGACACCAGCGAGTTCACAAGTGATGACAGGGGTTGGATTCTGCTGTTATTGTTGCTGTTAGTCACATCCAGGACTGAACCATGTTCATTCTGACAGTGGGTGATGTGGGAGGGTCGGAGGGTTTCTTTCTGCTGGACTGGCCGGTCTCACAGCTTTGCTTCCAGTGGGCTGATGCTCTTTGAGCCTGGGAGAGCACATTTCCACTGAAATGATCCACAAAAGCTGATGAAATCTCTAATGAAGGGTCATCTAATCTCGAAACATTGTCTGTATTCTCTCCTCACAGATGCTGTCAGAACTGCTGAGATTTTGCAGCATTTTGTCTTTGTTTCCAATTACAGCATCTGCGGTATTTTGCTTTTACCCAAGGACATTTATTTTATCCTGGACAGTAAATAGTGTTTTTCCTGCCACTGCAGGTAGATCTAAAATGAGTAAATTTGTCTCTGTTCCATTGAGACTACAGCACAGGGCCAGGGCAGTCGGCTCAATCGGTCTGTGTCAGTATTTATGCTCCACATGAGCCTCCACCCACCCATCCCTCTCCATCTTCCCCATCAGCAAATCCTTCTATTCCTTTCTCCCTCGTGTGTGAAGCTTCCCCTTCAATATATTCATGCTGTTCACCTCAATCACTCACTGTGATAGTGAGTTCCACATTCTCACCACTCACTGGGTAAAGAGGCTTCTCCTCAAATCCCTATTGGATTATTGAACCCCTTCATAATCTGAAAGACTTCCATCAGGTCACCCTTCAGCCTTCTCTTTTCTGGAGAAAAGCTGCCCCAGCCTTTCCTGAGGGTGAAATGCTCTGAGTTCTGGGATTATTCTCGTGAATCTTTGTTGCCCCTTCTCCAGTGTCTCTGTTGCCTTTCCTCTAAATGGAGATCACAGATGTTGACAGTGCTCCCAGTGCAGTCTAACCCTGGGTCTAAACAAATTGAACAGGACCTCCCTGCTGTTCAATTCTATCCCTCTGGAATGGAACTCTATAGATGGGCTCCATGCTTTAGGAAAAGATGTGAAATTCTTAGAGAGGGTGCGGAGAAGATTTACGGGAATGGCTCTGGGGATGGGGGACTTTAATGAGTTGGAGAGACTGGACTGCTGAAAATTCCCTCTCTCAATCAGGCAGGCATTCGGGTCGGGAATGGAACTATTCAGCCCATTGAGTCCATGCCAACCGTTGTAGATCAAACCATTTGCCTCACTCTGTCTCTGTAGGATTTATTTCCCACAAGTGCCCATCCGATTTTCTTTGGCAAGTGACGATACATGTCTGCTTCTACCCCTCTTAGGAAATGGGTTCCTGGTATTTGCCACTTGGTTCAAATGCAAACGAGGTTCAGTGAACATGAGCAGTGGCCATTCGATCCGTTATGCCCATGCTAACTCTTTTGAACATTAGAAGTTACAAGGTCAAGGAATTCTAACATCTGACTAGAACTTAATTTTAAAATTTCAAAATTAATACTATGGAGGACATTACATTCTTCAAATCTGGCTGAAGAATAAGGCTGATTGTTCAGTCTAAGAAAGATATTGCCCCAGAGTCTCTTTTTGAACCAGTGTGTCTTGTGTTAACCAAATGTATTAAAGATCAGTGTTGATTATATACCAGTCAGTAACAGGAGATTGAATAGTTTATGAGTTACAATGAATGAATCAGTAGTTTTCTAAAAGACTCATCTTTTATTTGCTGTTTAAATGTAAAAGCTTAATTGCTGTGTACATAAAAATGTGCATTGAAGATAAATGTACGGCAAGAGAGACCTTCCAGCCATGATTAGTTTCAACATTTGAAAACTGTGTGAATAAGGGATTGTATACAATCAGATAGAGGGATAATATGAAACTGTTTGATTGTATTTTTCATAGAATAGAATCCCAACAGTGCAGAAGGAGGCCTTTTGGCCCATCAATCCTGCACCAGTAACAATTCCCCCCAATCCCTATTCCTGTTATTCCATACATCCTACTCTGCTAATCCTCCTGACACTAAGGGGCAATTTAACATGGCCAATCAGCCTAATCTGCATGAGGGAAACCGGAGCAGTCGGAGGAAACCAACTCAGACACAAGGAAAACGTGTAAACTCCACACAGTCACCAAAGACTAGCATTGAACCCAGGTCCCTGGCACTGTGAAACAACTTTGCTAATCACTGTGCCATCCCTGTCTAAGATCTTGAGAGAAGATGGTGTAAGTAATTGGGGATCTGTTATACCTTTAAAACGAGTGCATGGTTGCTTAAGAGTTGATCACATGATTTTATAGTTGTTAGGGAGAATGAACTCAGAAGAATCAGAAGTCCGATTCAATCGACAAACAGTTTATTGGCCAGTGGGGAGAAGCCCATCCAACAAAATCAATCAATTCTTATCCAGTTACTCAGCACATCCCGGCTGGACACAATCCAATCAGAATGGTTATAGATTAGATACATTACATGTAGATCCAATAAAATTAATAACTGGGCATCATGGGGCTGTGTGATCAGCTCATGAACAGATTGGTGTCCTCTCTCATATTTTCCAGACCCCTCATCAAGTGTCCTTGGACCTTCTCTGCAGATAGACACAGGCTCCTTTGTCTCTGCCCAGTAACTGTTAACAGTTACTCAGAGGCAGCTGCCTGGGGGGGCGGCTAAAGTGGGGGGGGGGTGCTCTGTTGAGTGAGCTGTTTCTGTGTCTGTATTACTGAATATCCCCTGAATGTGGTCAAGTCAGCTAGACCCATGATGCTTCTCGAACTGTTACACTTCATTTTGATTTATATTGTATGTTGCTGGTATGAAGTGGAATCTAAATATATCTAATTGTATTGTAGGTGCCTCTGCTTTGGGTTCATCTCAACAATCCCCCATTAGTCCCATTAACCGACACTATTAGTTTACCATTGGCTCCTCTTTTTGTTCAGCCGCCCAGTCTGTGGACACGATCGATTTCTAATTTATTTCTCGAGGTGCTAAACATTTATTGATATCATTTCCATTGTTCCTGATTTTCTACAAAACCACGTAAACTAAATTAAATAAACTCCGGAGTGCCATATTCCCAGTGACTGGCCTTCTGATGAATCAATTACTTGTGAGATACTCCCTCGCATTAAAGTTTGTGTCTGTTACTTCTGGCTAAGATTAAAGTATGTTTTTGTCTGTCTTAGCCATTTGTTCAGGATGGGGAAATATGATGTTTATGTTTTGGACAGGTTATTTGAAGGTCATAGTTATTCCTCTCTGAAAATCTGAAATGAATTATTTTCCTTATAACCTTAAAATATATCTTAGTGTTTGGTGTAACATAATACATTCAACTAACAGACTTTTTTTAGCTCATTATTCATGTCACATGTAAGCTTACAATAACACTGCAATGAAGTTTCTTGAAAATCCTGAGTCACCACACCCCAGCACTGATTGGTTACACTGAGGGGAGAAAGTTAGCATGGCCAATGCACCTAACCAGCATGTCTTTCAGACTGTGGGAGGAAACCGGAGCACCCAGAGGAAACCCACACAGACAGTGACCCAAGCTGGGAATCAAAACCAGGTCTCTGTCCCTGTGAGGCAGCAATGCTAACCACTGTGCTTATCTAAATGTCAGAGGTGAGTTTTGAACCCATGACTCTAGAAAAGGACCAGAACTCAACAGGACTCCCCAAGGGAAAAGGTCATACTGCTTCAGTCTGATGTCTTAGATCATTTGGCAATCCTGACAACTTGCTAAACAAATAGCCTGGTTATTGAGATAAAGTCACAAGTAGGCTTACATTATCAATGCAATGAAGTTATTGTGAAAATCGCCTAGTCGCCAAACTCCAGCATCTGTTCAGGTACACTGAGAGAGAACAGATATTTACCATTTAAAAGAAGTAATGATTTACAAAACCTAACTACAGAATTTTATTCTAAACTTACAAAATCAGAGATAGTTACACAGTGTGAACTAAAGTGACTTCTTTTGAACATTACAGTTTTAAGAATTAATCATTTAACGTTGGTTTCTCCACCTTGAGGCTGTGATTTCCTGGATGTTTGATGCCCCACACATAATAACCCTACTGTTGTGGGTCAAATATCTCTCATTGTGTTTTTTTCCCTGTAAGTGTGGGTATTAGATTGATTCCACAAACATCATTGTAACTCACAAACCATCTCCCAATTCTTCTATCATTTGTAAAGAATGGAATTTAATCTGCTGTGTGTTGTTAAATCCATTAATTGATTCTGGTATGGATCAAATGTCATTCCAACTTGATTTTTACAAGATGAGATTTTACTCCTTCACATCTTTTCTTGATCACTAACATCTGGCATAGTATCTTACCCAAACCCTATTTCAGTGATCCCATGTATTTGCCCCACTAATCCTCCTAATCTACGCATTTTAGGACACTGAGAGGCAATTTAGCATGGTCAACCCACCTAACCTACACATCTGGAACCGAACATCTGGAAGAAACCACTTAGATATGGGGAGAAAATACAACTTCCAAACAGAGTCATCCAAGGATAGAATTGAACCTGGGTCTCTAGTGCCATGAGACATCAGTGCTAACCACTGTGCTACCAAGTGATGGGTCTGTGGAATTCACTACCTCACAGTGTGTGAGTTGGCAGGGCGTTGAATAAATTTGAGGAGGAGATGGACAGCTTTTTAATAGAAATAGATTACAGGGTTATGGAGAATGGGCAGGAGTTGAGGCTGAGCTAAGATTAACTATGATCATATTGAATGATGTTGCAAGCTCGAGGGGGTGAATTAGCTGCTCCTAATTCTCATGTTCACTGTCAGTCCTGGATGTGATTAATAACAGCAATAACAGCAGAATCCAACCCCTGTCATTACTTGTGAACTCTGGTGTTTCAGCAGACGGGATGAATCCTTTCGAATACACAAAGCAGGTGAATGGCCCTCCCCAGTGTGAACTCACTGGTTCCTCACTAAATTCGGTGAATGAGTGAATCCCTTCCCACAATCAGACCAGGTGAATGGTCTCTCCTCTGTGTGAATGTGTTGATGCGTTATCAAATACTGAGAGGTTTTGAAGCAATTTCCACAGTCAGAGTATTTAAAAAGTCTCACTGGTGAGAGTGATATTGTGCCTTAGCAGATGGGATAACTGACTGAATCCCTGCCCACACACACAGCAGGTGAACAACCTCTCCCTGGTGTGAACTCGCTGCTGTACGCACAGATTGGATGAATTTCTAAATCTCTTTGTGCAGTGAGAGCCGATAAATGGTGTATCCAGACTGTGGATAACCACTATGCCAAATGAGAGGAGAAAGAATGTTCCATAGAAATTAGAACAATCTATTTTGAATTTCTATCCTGTACTGACTGTGATGACTTTTCCATGTGATGACTGTGATCAGAAGTGAAGATTTACAAACAGAAGTCTCGTCAACATCTGACAGAGTCTCTCGATTCATCAGGACCTGAATAGTATCAGTCTTTGAACATAGGAGAATTGTTTGTCTATTTTGTCTGCAACAGAAGATTTTAAACATCACTGTGTCTGGAAAAACACTGAGACACACGTGCTTCTGAGTAGTTTTTCATCTTTAATTAGTTGCATAGTTTTTCACAACATTACCCTCTGTAGCCAGGAAAGGCGCTGCACATGTTGTGTGAACATAGAACATACAAAACCACAGCACAAACAGGCCCTTCGGCCCACATCCCTACCTACTAGGCCTATCTATAACCTTCAATCCCATTGAAGGTGTGTGTGGACACCTCAGTTGATTGTTGAACGTGGAGACACAACAACACCTACTCCGTGGTGAAACCGTGGGAGTGTGAGAGGGAATTCATTATCCCATCAAGACTGGGAAGTTATTGATGCATTCACACTGGAGAGAGGCTTGTTCTGACTATGGGAGAGGACTTGCTCAGTTATCACACCTCTGGACACACCAGTGAATTCACACAGAATGATCCTTTCTCTGCACTGCCTGTGAGAAAGGATTCACTCAGTTATCCAACCTGCTGGGACACAAACAGATTCATACTGGAGACAGACCTTCTTGTGCAGTGTGTGTGGAGAGGGATTCACAGATTCATCTACTCTGCAGAAACACCAGAGAGTACACACTGGGGAAAGACCAGTTTCTTTCTGCTGGACGGGCCAATCTCTCAACTTTGCTTCCAATGCGCTGATGCTCTTTGAGTCTGGGAGAGCACATTTCCACTGAAATGATCCACAAAAACTGATGAACATTTATTTTATCCCAAACAGTAAATAGTGTTTTTCTTATTACTACAGATAGACCTAAAATAAATACAGAAAGAACTGGAGAAAAGTACCAGGTCTGGCAGCGTCTGTGGAGAAAAATGTTGTGGAACAAAAGGCAAAGGGAGAGGTATTGATTGTAGTAAAGAAACAAAGCATTGGTGCAGAGTAAGTGTTAATGGCAGAATAAAGGACATTTCTGTCTGGAAAAAAACATGAAAACAAGATGCAGATTCGCACTCGGCAAAAAAAAATCAAATCAAAATGGAGGAGAGAGTTCAGGGTGTGAAATTGTTGAACTCAATGTTGAGTCCAGAAGGCTGTAAAGAGCCTGATTGGAAGATGAGGAGCTGTTTGTCCAGCTTGTGTTGGGTTTCTCTGGAACATTCCAGCAGGCCGAGGACAGAAATGTGAGTGTGAGAGCAAGGTGGGGAATCCTAATGGCAAATAAGCAGGAGGTCAGGGATCATGCCTGTGGACTGAGGGGAGGAGTTTCACAAAGAGGGCAGAGAACAGGCTACAGATGGATTAAAGATAGTCTTTGATCCTCATGTCATTTTCTGTTTGTTTTAACCATGTTCTGTTTTATTAATAAACTTTTATCAGTAAAAATATTTGATTTTTTTTGGATTTTCCCTGATGAGATTGATGTACTTTGGGGAAAGTGGGTGAGAGGGATTGGCAGCTCTTTAACAGAGGGCTCTCTGAGGTAATTGGCAAAGGGGCCAGAGGGGGAGATGAGATTTTATTTTTGACTCGTTGATGTTAGAAAATGGGGTTCAGGAAGTCAATTAACCCTTTCTCCCCCTTTCCCAAACTCTGAAATGATTCCCAGTGATAACCTTTATTGGTGACACTGGTTAGATTTTATTCAGTATCAATAAGAGCTGACACAGACTAATGTCTGAGCAGGAATATCAAAGTGCAGCAGCGTTACCATTACACTCTGGGTAGAAACAGCATTTACACAGAAATGCTCCCTGCTCTGCCCCAGATACCGTGGTACCAGTCAATGCAATCTGTAAAACCTCGACAAATCTCTGAGCTCGGAGAATCCTTCGTATAATTAATAAATCATTAATCAATAGATCAATAAAACATTTCGTCAATGAAAACCCAAACCACAATTTCCCATCCCGTCACCTGTCAACCATCCTTCCCAGAGTGTAATCACAGCAGGAATAAAAACAGGAGAAGTGTAACAATCAAATTCAAAATAAATGCACAGAATTTAATGTTCATTGAAGTCTGGGGTCCTTCAGGATTCTTACAATCCACACTTTGAGGAGTGGACAGTCTGAAACTGCACTCAATTTCACTCTATTATTTTCCAGTTTTGTTCTGGCCCTGCCTGCAGTAACATCTACTCCATCTTTTCTTCTCCTGAAGGAGCACCAGGAGTTCTATGTTCCTGTACATAAGGACAGATGCTTCAAGCAACAGATCGAGGATGCATGTAAAAGATTCTCTAGCTCTCTCTTTACCCTGATCCAACTTGTGGACAGTTCTTACTCAGTGTTATTTCTCCCAAGCTATAATATCCATTTTACTTTAATTGTCCTCATTTTGTGTCCATGTGCAGTGTGTTTAATTGGATCCTGATAGTTTTGAACTCAGTTTCTTTCTGGAGTGTGTGTCGATACCTTGATGATGGTACAATGTTGGCTCAATCCCCTGGCCACATTAACCATTTCATCTCCTGCTGTGTCTCAAGTAACTGTGTGTGTTTGGGACCCGCTCTTCACTCCATCACACTGTGAATTTACACTTGCTATTTTTCACATGTAACAAATCACATCTGCACATTCACTGTGGTATCCCCAAATCATGTCACATATTTTTAATTGTCAGATATGCTGATGAAAAGATCAAAGTGAGTGTTTGTCTTTCCTATCTCTCCCTGTTATGGTGCTGATATTTCATGTAATGGCTGGGCTTTCAAATGTGAATTTCTTTAAAACAAAGTTCATGGATGTTGGAGTGTTTCAGAGATCAGGTATTATGTTGGCTTTCACTAATTTACAATTCAGCTAATACAAACAACTCATGGAGAGAGTAATTCTGGTTGAAGACATACTTTATTGCACAGGACTGGTCCACGCACACAGCAGAACAATTCAGGGCAGCCCAAATTATTATAAATTACATTGCTTCCAATATTACAATGATACGATTTTCAAAAATCATTTGCCCACCCATTCTTCTCATCCAGCCAATAATGATTAGTATAGATCATTTACCTTGGCCAATAACATTTCACTTTCTGACAGCATAAGAATATGTAAGTCCATAGAATTCAATCAGTCTGTTCCACTGATTCCTCACAACTCCTGATCGGAAAACTGTCTGAACAACTCCATCAGGAAGCTTGTTCATTTAATTGTCTGGAGAAAATTGTACTGTCTGGATGGGTGTTTTTTTGCTAAATTCAGTGGCTGTATTGTTTTCAAAGAATGTGCTGGTTCTTACACAGCTATATCTCCCATCATACCTGACTGTCATTAGCCAAGGTACATGTTTTAATACGGAATATTCAAAAATACCAAATTTTCAAAAATATGTTTAAATTCTCTTAACAGTGGTTATATGTATTTCTTACAAACAGTACTCCAGGTACTTTGTGATTCTTCTGTACAATATAAGCTCGAAATAAACCTATTCTGATCTATTGGTCTTTTTATCCCAGGTTCTCCTGAACCGCTTCTAACAATGGGCAAGGATGCAAATATCTTCCAGAGAAAATGATCAACTTATTCATCCAAGAGATATATTCCAGAATTTCACGAGAATGAAGGTGAATTCCACATTGAAATATTCCATTCAACCACACCCAAGGTGAATTATTCCAATATGTTTATTGTCCAGGACAACATATTCAAATATCTTTAAAACTGAAATTAAATATTCCTGTTTGAATTCAGGTATTAACATATTGTTAGTTTGTTCTTTATTGTCGATGTCAGGCAGGGGCAACTTTGGAGCAAAGGAGATTTCCGGGAGATTTGATAGAGGTGGAGAAGATTCTGACAGATTTAGATAAGATGGACAAAGAAAAATTATTCCCATTAGATGATGGGACAAGGACGAGGGGAACTCAGATTTAAGATTCTCATTAAGGGGAGGATGTGAGGAAGAATATTTTAATGCAACAAATGGGAATGATCTGGAACTCACTGCCTACAAGAGTGGAGGGCAGCACAGTAGTGCAGTGGTTCGCACCACTGCTTCACAGTACCAGGGACACAGCGATTCCCGGCTTGCGTCACTGCCTGTGTGGAGTTTGCACGTTCTCCCCGTCAATTTCCTCTGGATGCTCCGCTTTCCTCCCACAGTCTGAAAAACATGCTGGTTAGGCAATGTAGTGTGGCAACTCAGGAAATTTCACAGTAACTTCATTGCAGTGTTAATGTAAGCCTTATTTTTGACTAAGAAATAAACTTTAAGGAAGTGGAGACTATAAACAATTGGATGGGCATTTGAGAGGTTTCAAACAGAAATATTGACTAAATATCTCTGAACTCCCTAACACGCTGTCACTCTGTGATCCTTGTGAAATTTGAAGCCAGGTAATTGCAACAAGACTCAAAGAGCATCAGCCCACTGGAGGCCGAGACCAGCCAATCCAGCAGAAAGAAACCCTCCGACCCTCCCCATTGACCAACTGTGAGAATGAACAAAATACAGTCCTGGATGTTATTGAAAGCAGAATCCAACCCCTGTAATCACTCATGGACTTGTTGGTGTTTCAGTAGCTCGGATGAAATTCTCAATCCCTTCCTACACAGAGGAGGCAAACACGCTGGTGTCTCCACAGGCTGCATGAATCACTGAACCCCTTCCCACAAAGAGCATGTGAATGCTTTCTCCCCAGTGTGAATGCGCTGATGTCTCAGCAGGTGGGCTAACTGAGTGAATCCCTTCCCACACTGAGAGCAGGTGAACGGTCTTTCCCCAGTGTGAACTCGCTGGTGTCTCTGTAGGTCGGAGTACTGACTGAATCCCTTCCCACACTGAGAGCAGATGAATGGTCTCTCCCCAGTGTGAACTCGCTGGTGTCTCTGCAGGTTGGATAATCGAGTGAATCCTTCTCCACACTGAGAGCAGGTGAATGGCCTCTCCCCAGTGTGAACTCGCTGGTGCGTCTGCAAGCTAGATAATCTAATGAATCCCTTTCCACACTGAGAGCAGGAGAACGGCCAATCCCCAGTGTGAATTCGCTGGTGTATCCGCATATCGGATAACCGAGTGAATCCTTTCCCACACTGAGAGCAGGTGAATGGCCTCTCCCCTGTGTGAGCTCGCTGGTGCGTCCGCAGATTGGATAACTGATTGAATCCCTTCCCACACTGAGAGCAGGTGAATGGCCTCTCCCCTGTGTGAATTCGCTGATGTCTTTGTAGAGTGGATGAAAGAGTGAATCCCTTTCCACACTGAGAACAGATGAACGGCCTCTCCCCTGTGTGAACTCGCTTGTGTGTCTGCAAGTGGGATAACCGAGTGAATCCCTCTCCACACTGAAAGCAGATGAATGGCCTCTCCCCAGTGTGGCTGCGCCGATGAGCTTCCAGCAAAGATGGGACTTTGTATCTCTTTCCACAGTCCACACATTTCCATGGTTTCTCCATGGTGCAGGTGTCCTTGCCTCTCTCTTGGGTGGACAATTAGTTGAAGCCTCGTCCACACACACAACACGAATACAGTCTCTCCCTGGTGTGGATGGTGAGATATTTATTCAGGCTATGTAACTGGTTAAAGTTCTTCAGAGAGTGCACTGGAACACTCTCGCTCGAGTGTGTCGGTGCTTTTCCAGTCACACTGACGTTTAAAATCTTTTCAAACCGACAGACTGGACAATCATTTCTCCTTCTAGATTCAAAGGCCGATGATGCTCAGGCCCTAAGGAATATAACTCTCTCAGGTGTCAATGTGATATTTGAGATTTCAACCTGTAATTCCTCTTTCAATATTCTGTAAAATAAGTTTAGAAAAGTCATCAGTGTCAGTAGAGGATATACATTCAGCATAGACAATTCTAGTTTCTATGGAACATTTTTTCCTCTCTCACTCCCCAAAAGCTGTAAATCTCCATCCCACACACTCCATTCTCACTCTGCTGTATCTAATATTCACCCTCCCAATTCTCCTGAAGGTGCTGATTGAGGCTGATTGACAGATCCATGCTCACTGTTTCCTGTCCTGGACACACACAGCTGAAAATCTCCTTACAGGCTGCAGACAGATATATTTGTTCTCACTGGAATGACTGGGGACAACCTGACAAAAGATTATGAGTGGTGTGGATACAGAGGATAGTGAGATGCTCTTTTCCAGAATAGAAAAATCAATTACTGGGGAACATAGGAGCAATGAGTGCTCTGAAAGCTACTGGCTTTTGATACCAAATAAATCTGTTGGACTTTAATCTGGTGTTGTGAGACTTGTTTCTGTGTCCTGTCCTGCATCTCCATACAGGCTGCCAAATATATTCTATGTGACTGGATTAAAAATGTACAGACTGGATTCACTTCCTTACCCTGCAGTCGCTGCGAGTCCCCAGTTTTCCCCAGAATGAGAATAGAAATGGGAAGGGGAAACACTGATTTCCTCCCAGATGTTGCCCAGAGGAGGAGGTTTCACTCTGAAGCTCACTGACAACTTCCGCGTTCTGACCTCACAATGGGAGCCGTGTTGCATCGGCCAATCGGAGTGTCTCTGCCCCGCGGTGACGTCTCCGGGTTCCAAAGCGGCAGGCCCGGCGCGCGGGCGCGGGCACAGGAGGCGCGGGCACGGGAGGGGCAGGAGCGGGAGGCGCGGGCACGTGCACGGGAGGGGCAGGAGCGGAAGGCGCGGGCACGTGCACGGGAGGGGCAGGAGCGGAAGGCGCGTGCACGTGCACGGGAGGGGCAGGAGCGGGAGGCGCGGGCGCGTGCACGGCAGGCGCGGGCACGGCAGGCGCGGGCGCGCGAGACTGACCCTTTGTCCCGCTTGTGAGGCTCCGCTTTCCCCGCTGGCGGATCCGGGCTGAAGGCTCTCACTGACCCGGGACCGGGGAGAGGAGCAGCTGCTCATTGGACAGGAGAACCACACCCTGACCGTCACACTGAGGGACTGACCAATAGCAACACTGGGAGGACTGGAAGGATTCTAGTCCTCCAGCCAATCAGAGCTTCCCCCATTGTGTGAATGCGGAAGTTAGACAATGAGCTTGTTGAGCTGCTCATCTCACAGCAGCAGGAGAATGTGGAGGCTCTGTAGAGGCTGCAGAAGAGATTTAATAGGATATTGCCTGGTTATAGAGAGCATTAATTATGTGGAGAGGTTAGAGAAACTTGGTTTGTTCTCACTGGAGCGACGGGGGAATAACCTGATAGAAATCTATAAGATTATGAGTGGTGTGGACAGAGTGAGATGCTCTTTCCCAGGGGAGAAAAGTCAATTATTGGGGAAAAGTTTAGAGAAGATGTGCAAGGCAAGTTTTTTACACAGAAAGTGATACATTTCTGGAACGCACTGCATGGGGAGGAGGTCGGAAGGATCAATAGCAGCATTTAAGGGCAACTAGATAAGTATAAGAATAAGATGGGAATGGAAGGATACGGATTCTACCAGTGAGAACATAAGAACTAGGAGCAGGAGTCGGCCATCCAGCCCCTCGAGCCTGCTCCGCCATTCAATAAGATTATGGCTGATCTTTTCACGGACTCAGCTCCACTTACTCGGCTGCTCACCTTAAATTTTTGAACAGTAAAGGCAAATACTTGTCTTAAAAAATATTCAGTGAGGTTGCCTAAATTGTTTCACAGATAATTTAGACAGGCATCATGATGAGCACAGGTTTGGAGAGCCTGTTCCTGTGTTGTACTTTTCTTTGTTCTATCTTCTCTGAATAAAAGTTGAGCTTCAGACAGACAACTTGAATTTGTTTATTTCATTTGACCATGAAAGAGGCCAACATCTATGAGTAAAAGACTTTATTTTCTCCCCCTTTCCATTTCTTTTCTCGTTCTGGGGATAAAATTAGAGACCTGCAGCAACTGATGGGAAAGGAAGTGAATCCAGGGATTTCACCCGATGAAGGAGCAGTGGTCTGAAAGCTCATGATGCCAAATAAACCTGTTGGATTTTAACCTGATGTTATGAGAATTTTTACTGTGACATTAAAGGGGACAGTTGTTCGTCCATCATCATCGATAGAACCTCGACACCATTAGTCATTTTGAGGCTGGTTGCGGTGTGTCCGAAGATGACTGATCAGGCCAATTCGGGCACAGAATGTCCTGGCACATATCGGACAGACTTGTGTAGACACTGTAGTTGTTGCGCTGGTGGCTGTGGACTTGCGCAGCTCACACTCAAGTTGTGCTTCAGCAATACACCTTGCTTCGTGAGTTTGACAGCCTTTGTGGATGAGGCACCAGGTAGGGCGGTTTTGAATCAGCGTTTTCCAGGTGGTCGTGTCAATGTCAAGCAACTTCAGGGAGGCCTTGAGTGTGTCTTTGAAATGTTTGTTCTGTCCTCCATGCAAGCGTCTTCCAGCAGAGAGTTCCCCAAAAAAGGAGCTGCTTGGGTTTGTGCTCGTTTGACACATGACCTGCCCACTGGGTCTGTGCTCTCATCAGCAGGATATAGACTGATGGTAGACTTGCTCTAGACAGAACTGCTCTCTCACCGTAGAGAGAGTGTACGGTGTATGAGGAGCAGTCTGGTGCATGACTTCAGTCTTTTTAATGTTGATGGTGAGTCCAAAGTTGTCACAAGCCATGGAAAATTTGTCCATACTGACTTGCATCTCTGGCTCTAAGCCAGTTTACAGGGCGCAGTCATCAGCAAAGAGGAAATCTCTCAGAACAGTCTGTTTCACTTTGGTAATAGCTTGAAGTCTCCTCAGGTTGAAGAGCTTGCCATTCACTCTGTACTTGAGGCTGATTCCAGCAACATTATCCTGGAAGGCATCATCCAGCATAGCAATAAACATCATGCTGATCAGGGTGGGTGCGAACACACAGCCCTGTTTGACTCCACTGGCGACTGGGAATGCCTCAGAGGATTCTCCACCATCCAGTACTCTGGCCATCATGGAACTGGCATACCATCTGAATGAATCTGGGGGGGGGAAACAAACAAACTTTGACATGATCCTCCACAGGCCTTGTCTGCTTACAGTGTCGAAGGCTTTTGCAAGTCAATGATTGTTGCATAGAGCTCGCGATTCTGCTCCTGACACTTCTGAAGTTGGCGCGCAGCAAAAATCATGTCAGTAGCCCCCTGACCTTTGCGGAAGCCACACTGTGACTCTGGAAGCAGACCCAGTTTCAGATGAGTGACCAGATGATTTAGCAGGACTCTTGCGAGGGTTTTTCCCGTAATGGAAAACAGCGAGATTCCTCGGTGGTTGTCACATACTTGCCAATTGCCCTTCCTCTTGTAGGGGTGTACGATGGAAGCATCTTTAAGTTCCTGAGGAATGGATCCTTGCTTCCGAAAGGAGAGCTTCCCGATAAGTACAGGACCAGCAGCTTTATAGATCTGTGCGAGTACGGCATCTGCCCCTGGGGCTTTGCCACTGGATAGCTGGCTGACAGCTTTTGTGACTTCGGCTACTACCAGTGGGTCATCCATGGCGCTGTTGAGATCGACCTGGGGAATCCTGTCTATTGTCTCATCGTTAATAGATGACGGTTGGTAGAGGATGGTTTCAAGGTGTTCAGCCCATCTTTGCAAGATCTGAGCTCTTTCTGTAATGAGAGTTGTACCATCTGTACTCAGGAGCGGGGAACTCCCGAGAGATTGAGGTCCATAGAGAGTGTTGAGGGCTTCATAGAACCGTTTCAAGTTGTTTCTGTCAGCATATCCTTGTATTTCATCTGCCTTGGCACTCAACCAGGCATCTGCATACGCTGGTAAAAGCATTTTTCTTGGCAGCTGAAGATGGGTCATTCTGACAGGCCCGATGAAGACGGTGCTTTTCAACAAGTAGAGCCTGTATCTCCTCATCATTCCTGTGGAACCAATCATGCTGCTTGTGGGTGGAGGGTTCGAGCATCTTCAGCCCAGATGTATGGACAGCATCCCTGAAGTGTTCCCAGTCATCCTCAGCGGTGCCTGCGAGGTGTAAATCAGCAAGCTTGATTTCTAAGTCTTCAGCCAGTGCTGAAGCTATGCTGGGGTTCTTTAGCTTGGCCACATTGATTCTTTTCATAACCTTGCTTCCTTGTAGTCTCCTCTTGGGTCTGATGCGGAGCCTCATTTTGGAGACAATGAGCCTGTGATCTGTCCAGCAGTCAGCACCACTCACGGCCTTGATCACTCTGACATCCTGCCTGTCTTTTCTCCTGACAATGACATAGTCGATAAGATGCCAATACTTAGAGCAAGGGGGCAACCAGGAGGTCTTGTTATGGGTAGGCAGATGGAAGGTTGTGTTGGTGATGGGGAGGTCATGTGCTGCACAGGTCTTTGTTAAGAGTCGGCCGTTACTGTTACACTTGCCCACTCCATGCCTCCCAATGATTCCCTGCTAGATTGCAGAGTCACACCCTACTGAAATCGCCAAGCAAGATCAGCTTGTCGGTGCTGCTCACTGCTGATAGTAGGGTGTCTAATTCTTCACAGAATTTGTCTTTCATCTTGTCGGGCTGTTCATTGTAGGATATAGGCAATGCAGGGGGCTTTAAACTGATTCGGGGGGGGTGGTGGGATCCTAAGTAGTTGGGGTGCTAAGAGGGATGAGGTCATAGAGGAAAGCTGTAAAACACAGCAGCATACGGGTGGGGTAGGGCATGGTTTGAAATGCGTATACTTTAATGCATGGAGTATTTGCAATAAGGGGGAGGAACTTGCAGCTTGGACCAGTACCTGGAACTTCGATGTTGTGGCCATTTCAGAGACTTGGGTACAGCAGGGACAAGAATGGATGTTGCAGGTTCCGGGGTTCAAATGCTATAGTCGGAGTAGAGAAGGAGGTAGAAGGGGGGGAGGAGTGGCATTATTAGTCAAAGACTGTATCACAGTGACAGAAAAGACGGTTGATGAGGACTTGTCTGTTGAGGTAGTATGGGCTGAGATTAGAAACAGGAAAGGAGAGGTCACCCTGCTGCGAGTCTTTTATAGACCTCCTAAAAGTTCTAGAGACGTTGAGGAAAGGATTGCCAAGTCAATTCTGGTCAGGAGTGAAAGTAATAGGGTAATTGTTAAGGGGGACTTTAACTTTACTAATATTGATTGGAATAGCTACAGTTCTAGCTCGTTAGAGGGGTCAGTTTTCGTACAAAGTGTGCAGGAAGGTTTTTTGACTCAGTATGTAGATAGGCCAACTAGAGGTGAGGCTACATTGGATTTGGTGCTGGGCAATGAGCCAGACCAGGTGTTAGGCTTGGATGTTAGTGAACATTTTGGTGATAGTGACCACAATTCGGCTACGTTCACCTTAGTGATGGATAGGGATAGGCATGAAGCTGGGGGCAGTAGTTATAGCTGGGGGAAGCGTAATTATGAGGCCATCAGGAGAGAATTAGGGTGCATAGATTGGACTAGGAAACTACAGGGACTGGGAACATCTGGAATGTGGAGCTTATTCAAGGAGCAGCTGCTGTGAGTCCTTGATAAATATGTCCCTGTCAGGCAAGGAGGAAATGGTCGAGTAAGAGAACCTTGGTGTACGAAAAAAGTTGATTTGCTGGTTAAAAGGAAAAAGGAGGCTTATGTCAGGATGAGGCTTGAAGGCTCGGTTAGTGCAATGGATAGCTATAGATTAGCCAGGAGGGAGCTAAAGAGTGAATTGAGGAGAGCTAAGAGAGGACACGAGAAGACTTTGGCTGATAGGATTAAGGAGAATCCTAAAGCTTTCTTTAGATATGTTAAGAATAGAAGATTGGTTAGGACAAGATTAGGGCCAGTCATAGACAGCAGTGGGAAGTTGTGCATGGAGCCTGAAGAGATTGGAGAGGTACTGAATGAGAGGTACTGAGAGGAGATTGCAAAGCCTCTGGCTCTGATCTTCAGGTCGTCGTTGGTTACGGGTGTGGTTCCGGAGGACTGGAGGACAGCGAATGTGGTCCCGTTGTTTAAGAAGGGGAAGAGAGACCTTCCAGGGACTTATAGGCCAGTGAGTCTTACTTCTGTTGTGGGCAAAGTATTGGAGAGAATAATTAGGGATAGGATTTATAGTTATTTAGAGAGGAATGAATTGATTGGGGATAGTCAGCATGGTTTTGTGAAGGGTAGGTCGTGCCTTACTAACCTCATTGAGTTTTTTGAAAAAGTGACTAAAGAGGTGGATGGGGGTAAGGCGGTTGATGTGGTATATATGGACTTTAGTAAGGCGTTTGATAAGGTGGCCCATGGAAGACTTCTGCAGAAAATGCAGATGTATGGGATAGAGGGTGATTTAGCTAATTGGGTTAGGAATTGGCTAGCAGATAGAAGACAGAGGGTGGTGGTTGATGGGAGATATTCATCTTGGAGTTCGGTGACAAGTGGTGTACCTCAGGGGTCTGTTTTAGGGCCCCTGCTGTTTGTAATTTTTATAAATGATCTGGATGAGGGTATTGAAGGATGGATTAGTAAATTTGCAGATGACACTAAAGTCGGTGGAGTGGTAGATAGTGAAGAGGGGTGTTATAGTTTGCAGAGGGACTTGGACAAGTTGCAGAGCTGGGCCGAGAGGTGGCAAATGGAGTTTAATGTGGAAAAGTGTGAGGTAATGCACTTTGGCAGGAATAATAAATGTGTAGAGTATAGGGCTAATGGTAGGATTCTTAATAGTGTTGATGAACAGAGGGATCTTGGTGTATATGTGCATAGATCCCTGAAAGTAGGCAGTCAAGTCAAGAAGGTTGTTAAGAAGGCATATGGAGTCTTAGCTTTTATTGGTAGGGGGATTGAATTTCGGAGCCGCAACGTCATGTTGCAACTGTACAAAACTCTAGTGTGGCCGCACTTGGAGTATTGTGTGCAGTTCTGGTCCCCGCATTATAAGAAAGATGTGGAGGCATTGGAGAGGGTACAGAGGAGGTTTACCAGGATGTTGCCTGGTATGGAGGGCAGGTCTTATGAAGAGAGGCTGAGGGATTTGAGGTTGTTTTCGTTAGAAAGGAGGCGGCTAAGAGGGGACCTAATCGAAACATATAAGATGATTAGAGGTTTAGATAGGGTGGACAGTGATAGCCTTTTTCCTAGGATGGAGAAAGCTAGCACGAGGGGACACAGCTTTAAATTAAGGGGTGATAGTTATAGAACATAGAACATAGAACATAGAACATTACAGCACAGAACAGGCCCTTCGGCCTTCGATGTTGCGCCGACCAATATAAAAAAGCAATGCCCCTCCAAACTAAACCATTCCCTTCTCTTCCATATACTTATCAACTAACCTCTTAAACGCCACCAGACGTGGCGCATCTACAACTGCTGCAGGCAGGGCATTCCACTCCCGAACCACCCTTTGGGTAAGGAACCTACCTCTGATATCCGTCAAATAATTAGAAATATAATTATCATTAGAAAGGAGGCGGCTAAGAGGGGACCTAATCGAAACATATAAGATGATTAGAGGTTTAGATAGGGTGGACAGTGATAGCCTTTTTCCTAGGATGGAAAAAGCTAGCACGAGGGGACACAGCTTTAAATTAAGGGGTGATAGTTATAGGACGGATATCAGAGGCAGGTTCTTTACCCAAAGGGTGGTTCGGGAGTGGAATGCCCTGCCTGCAGCAGTTGTAGATGCGCCAGGTTTGGTGGCGTTTAAGAGGTTAGTTGATAAGTATATGGAAGAGAAGGGAATGGTTTAGTTTGGAGGGGCATTGCTTTTTATATTGGTCGGCACAACATCGAAGGCCGAAGGTCCTGTTCTGTGCTGTAATGTTCTATGTTCTATAGGCGCTGATCAGGATGGCTTGACTTCTGTTTTGTAGCTGAAGCTGTAATGTTATAAACCGGTCGTTCACACCCTTGGGTAGACTATCGAGTTTCCGAACAGGGTGACTCCTGATGGTGAATCCCGCTCCAGCATCATGACGCCCATCACTGCCGTGACCGCTCCAGAAAAAAGTGTATCCACCTCCAGTTTCAGTGAACCTATGTTAGCAAGACAAGTTTCGCTGAGGGCTGCAATGTCAATGTTGTGTGTAGCAAGCTCTCCGGCAACTAAGGCTGTTCTTCTCTCTGCTCTGTCTGCTGTAGGGTTGTTCAAAAGTGTGCACATATTCCAAGTGCCAATGGTGAGCGGTTTCACCTTGTGTTTTATTTTGTTTGTTCAATTACAAGATGGGACCCCTGCCAGCCGCGGTAAACTGGTAGAGATGCCGGCGTTGGACTGGAGTAAACACAGTAAGAAGTCTGACAACATCAGTTTTAAATCCAACCGATTTATTTGATAGTAAACTCGTAAGCTTTCGACTCTATGGCCTTTGCCTATATAGTGAAGCAGGCAATTTTAGGGCACCTTTTCTAGCCCCTCCTTGAGGCTATGGTGAGATGTGAGTAAGACTCACATCCATACCTTCTGTCGGTGGGGGGGAAGGTGGGGGGGGGGGGG